>CAUYLG010060876.1:0-38804 GCA_963573385.1 Cacajao melanocephalus | reverse complement strand
GTGGGATAGGGGGTGGGGAGGGAAGATGGGCTGTGGGATGGGGGGTGGGGAGGGAAGATGGGCTGTGGGATGGGGGGTGGGGAGGGAAGATGGGCTGTGCGATGGGGGGTGGGGAGGGAAGATGGGCTGTGGGATGGAGGGTGGGGAGGGAAGATGGGCTGTGGGATGGGGGGTGGGGAGGGAAGATGGGCAGTGAGGCCCCGGGGATGGGGGGAGGGAAGATGGGCTGTGGGACTGGGCAGTGGGAGGAGAGCTGTCCAACCTTGGCACAGGCTTGGGCTGCAGATGAAGCCAAGCAGCTCGGGCTGCCACCCGGCATCCAGCGCTGTGGTGATAGCCTGTCTGGTAATTGCTCTATGCTGAGAACTTGGGAAGAAGGTCCCAAACCTGCTGCCTCCGCTCTAAGTCCCAACCCCTGAGAGGCCGAAGTGGGAGGATCACTCGAACCCAAGAGTTTGAGACCAGCCTGAGCAACACAGTGCTAAGAAAAGAAGAAAAAAAGAGCTGTGGGATGGGGGGAGGGGGGGTGAGTGGGACGACCACCTGCTAAGGCTCAGAGGGTCAGGGAAGCCGGCCAGAAACCCTTCTTGGTTAGAGGACAGGAGAGACACAGCCCCTTAAAGGATCAGGGAAGGCAGGGAGCGGTGGCTCACACCTGTAATCCAAGCATTTTGCAGGCCAAGGCGGGCGGATCACCTGAGGTCGGGAGTTCAAGACCACCTGACCAACATGGTGAAACCCCGTCTTTAAAAAAAAAAAAAAAAAGGTCAGGGAGGAATGGGGGACAAACAGCAGTTAACTTCAAAAACACCTTTTGAAAAAGAAAAATAAAAATGAATCCAGGCGCGGTGGCTCACGCCTGTAATCCTAGCACACTGGGAGGCTGAGGTGGGTGGATCACCTGAGGTCAGGAGTTCAAGACCAGCCTGGCCATCATGGTGAAACTCCATCTTAAAAAACAAAAAACAAACACCTCTGTCACTGAGGCAAGAGAGAATCCCGCCTCTCCAAGTCCTGGCCTTCTCTGTGAGATGTTGATGGGAGACAAGGCAGAGCCCAGGTGTGCAGAGACCCAGGACACAGAAACACATCGGCTCCCTCGGGGCAGCAGCCGCTCCCGGGGAGAGGCTGAGAGAGTCAGAGAGGAATGGCTGCTCCTAACTCTGGGTTCATGGAGAGGCAGGAGGCCCCGAGGACAGCTCCAGCTTGGGAGCCACGTGGAGCCGAGCACTGCCCGACTCCTGCTTTATGGCTTCGGAAAGGGTCCCAGCCTCGGAGCTGGCACATGTACATCTGTCAAATGGCTTCTCCGCCTGGAAGGGGCAGGAGAACAAGGCAGGGTTGTCACAGGCCCAGCAAGTGGGTTTTGTCACTGAACAGGTCACCCCCACATCCCCACCCAAAGCTCTAAGTGGGCTGCTGACCCTTTCTGTGGTTCCAGAGTATAGAGGGGCCACCTTTGGCATCTTATTTCAGAAGGAACCCGGCCCTGAAGAGGCTGGAGGGGACTCAGGAGGAAGGGCGTCTTTTTGTAGATGTAAAAGTGGGGGAAGAGAGAACAATGCGTGGGGGAAGAGGTAACGACTTAGAGGAACAGGAAAGAGCAGTTGGGAAGGAGCTGAGTCCACCACTTAACTTCTCTGATAAGAAGAAACTGTGAGGCCGACTGAGGTGGCTCACGCCTGTAATCCCAGCACTTTGAAAGGCCAAGACCAAGGCACACAGGTCACCTAAGGTCAGGAGTTTGAGACCAGCTTGGCTAACATGGTGAAACCCCTCTCTACAGTACCAGGCGTGGTGGTGCGCATGTGTAATCCCAGCTACTTGGGAGGCTGAGGGGGAGAATTCCTTGAACCTGGGAGGTGGAGGTTGCAGTGAAACGAGATCGAGCTGCTGCCCTCCAGCCTGGGCAACAGAGTGAGACCCCGTCTCCAAAAAACAAAACAAAACAAAACAAAACAAAAAAACAGTGGCTCACGCCTGTCATCCCAGCACTTTGGGAGGCCGAGGCGGGCGGATCATGAGGTCAAGAGATCGAGACCATCCTGGCCAGCACGGCAAAACCCCGTCTCGACTAAAATACAAAAATTAGCCGGGCGTGGTGGCGCGCGCCTGTAGTCCCGGCTACTCGGGAGGCCGAGGCAGGAGAATTGCTTGAACCCGGGAGGCGGAGGATGCGGTGAGCCGAGATCGCGCCACTGCACGCCAGCCTGGCGCCTGGTGAGAGAGTGAAACTCTGTCTCAAAAAAAAAAAAAGAAAGAAAGAAGAAAGGGCCTGAGGGCCAAGAGGGAATACGGAACGCGAGCAGCCGCCACCCTGCGGCCCTGACGTTCTGTCCACGGAGAGCCGCCCCGCCCGCACGCAGGCGCCCGCCCGGCCTCTGCGCTCCCCCGCGCCCGCCGCCCGCGCCGCTCACCTCCTTGGCCTCGCGGACCCTGGCCAGGAAGGCGCGCAGCTCCAGCGTCTCCACGAAGAGCGCGCGGCACACGGCCTGGTAGTGCGCCTGCGCGCCCCGGGGGTCGGTCAGCCGCGCCGCGCACAGCCGCATGGCCTGGGCGAAGGTGCGCACGCTGCGGGGCGCGCCCTCGGCCTCCTCCTCCTCCTCGGGGCCGCCGTAGCCCTCGTCGGCCGCGCCGCAGCCGCCGTCCTCGCTGTCGTTGTTGGCCATGAGGTCGATGAGCCGCTCCAGCTGCGGGCTGAGTTCGCGCTCCTCGCTCTCGTCCAGGCCCCAGTCCAGCGCGCGGTAGATGGCGAAGCCCAGGGACTGCACGGTCTGCGGGACAGGGCGCGGTCACCGGGCGGCCCGGGGGGGCGGCTAGGCTGGGGGATGGGCGGGGAGGGGAGCCCGCGCCCGGCCGGAGAGGAGACCGAGGCACACGCTAGACGCAGCCCTGTTGCAAAGGCTGCTCCCAGAGGGCACTGCCACCGCGGAAAACAGGCCCAGCTGCCGGGCGCGTGCTCACGCCTGTCATCCCAGCGCTCCGGGAGGCCGAGGCGGCCGGATCACCTGCAGACGGGAGATCGAGACCAGCCTGGCCAACACGGTGAAACCCCGTACCTACTAAAAATACAAAATTATCCAGGCGTGGTGGCGGGTGCCTGTCATTCCAGCTAATCGAGAGACTAAGGCAGGAGAATCGCTTGAACCCAGGAGGAGCAGGTTGCAATGAGCTGAGATCGCACCGCTGAACTCCAGCCTGAGCGACAGAGCAAGACTCCGTCTCAAAATAATAACAGAAGTCTTTTTAAAAGCACATTAAAAGTCAGTACAGCCTCACAGTAGAGATCACCGAACTCAGCATTTCTCGATTTTACTTTGCAGGGAACCCTAAATCGACCACAACGGGCACCAGTAGTCTGTGGAGTGACCTGGGAGGTGCTGACACGCCCACCCTGGTCACCAACATCTGCACGGACTTCTGGGCCCACAGACCCAGGTGGCCCCGGGTGGTCAGGTCTTCTGGGGCAGGGAGGCAGGGGTGGCACAGCCAGACACAGGAGGTCGGTGATAATTACAAGAGTACTTATACGCTGCACAGCACTCTGTTGCATGTCTTAAAGGGTTCTCATAGTTTAAGACAAGAAAAAGATCCACACACACAAATATACCTACAGCACTCCTTACAACAGACACTGTGCTGGGCCCTGCACACGACGTACCCTCCTCACCTCGAGCCACACTGACGTGGGGACAGGGACGGAGGCATAGAGAGGTCAGGCCCCTCGACCACAGTCGCAACTGGCCAAGATAGATCAGGGCAGGGAGCTGCTCATGACCCCTCTCTAAGCTCGGTGCCACACTTCCAGGGTGGGAGACCACAGTGTGGCAGATGGAGCCACGCCTCCCCCAGGCACTGTCCACTTCCTCGGACCACCTTGCCTCCGCGGCCCTGCACGGCGGCCCTTTGGCCTCTCATTTCCTGTGTACTCTCCACCCCACCCACCGCTGAAAACCCAGGAAACCTGAGCCTGAGCCGGGCAGAACAACCGGTGAAAGGCCAGGGACAAAGCCTGAGAACACAGCCTCCTCCGTCCTGCAGAAACCCCACAGAAGGCTCCGGAACCTGCAGGGGCACTGTTGGAAAGTGTGAGGGTTCAGAGGCTGTGCAGCCCCAACCCACCCTATGACTCACTGTTGTCTCATCTCTGCTGTAGACGGGCAAGACATGCCGTGGAATCAAGGTCAGAGGGTGTTGTGACAACTACGGCCTAACGGCCACACCCAACCAGTGACAGCAGGGCCCTGGCCAGGGCTTGGGGGTCCCCTGGGGTAAGGGATCTCAGAGAGGAATCTTAGGGCCCCTCCTGGGCACAGTGACGCATGGAGGACAGGGTTGCAGGAAGCCGACTGGCCAGAGCCACCATTAATGCAATTTCCCAGCAGTCCTTTCCGGGCCCCAGAGGGAAGTCCCAGGAAGGAGAGCGTAGCAGCAAGTGTGTTTCTGCTACAGAGCAGAAAATGGTGCGGCTGGCCTCAGCTCCTGGGGTCCCCAGTCATGTGGCTCCGATTCTAACCCGTGACACAGGAGAGACAAAGGGAGCAGGCAGCAAAGCCCCCAACCCCCACGCCACACACAGCAGCACCCAACCCCTCTGGCCACTCCCTCCTTTCCCTGGCCAGAGCTGAAAGGGTTAACTCCAACCCATGCCTCTT
The DNA here is from genome assembly GCA_963573385.1 of Cacajao melanocephalus. NCBI lineage: Eukaryota > Metazoa > Chordata > Mammalia > Primates > Pitheciidae > Cacajao > Cacajao melanocephalus. Next base: position 34,149 of record CAUYLG010060876.1, on the reverse strand, counting down.
ATCTGATGGCTGCCTCCATAAAAGCTCTTTTGTGCCCAGGTCACTGGAAACCTTCTCTGATTTCCCATAAGGAGAATTCTGGGCGGGGAGCCAGTCTCAGGGCCTCCCAGCTCCACCTGCCCATAGCAGGTGCACGCCTGGGGCAGCCGGCGGGCAGTAATGCCAGCCTGGGGCACCTGCCCAGTAAGCCAGGGGAATCCAGGAGCGAGAACTGAGATGAGCTCGTTAAGAAGTTCCCCTGGCCTCTTTCCTGGGGACAGGGCGATAAGGATAATGTCAGGATAAGGTAAGCATCTCAGACAAACGGTCCAGGCTGCATCCCGCATACACAGCTGTCTGTAAAACGTTTCACAGGTGCCACAGCAGACCTGCTTTGGAAAGTTCCAGGCGGGAGGGAGGCAGCAGCTGCACCTCTCTTTGGAGACTTGGGACAGCAAGGCCAGCCAGCCTCCCGGCCCTGGAGTCCCGGACTTCAGAAACGTAAACTATCTGGTGAATAACGCAACAGTGAGACAGAATGACAAACAAGCTGACACAGCCACACAGACGGGCCCCACTCGTGTCCCAGGAAACTACGGACACCACAATGGCATCTCCACGGGGCTACCAAGCAACCCTGAGCGGCACACTGTGGAAGGTACCAGCGCCCCAAGGTTCTCCGAGGTGGGAGGGCATCTCACCACTGAATTGTTGAGCTTTACATGTGGTGACATAGACTTTGGTTCTATTACCATTTTTACGTTATCAGCAACAGACCACATATCCTCTTTTGCTCTGTCACACCCACCCTGGGTATACCACTATCTTTAATAATATATGAATAGGTATTCCGATAAAACTATGTTTTTGTTTTCTTCTTTTTAAAAAAAAAATCAGTCTCACTTGGGCATGAAAAACTGTTTTAAAAAAGACAGAACAGCTCACTTCGGCAGCACATATACTAAAATTGGAACAATACAGAGAAGATTAGCATGGCCCCTGCGCAAGGATGACACACAAATTCATGAAGTGTTCCATATTAAAAAAAAAAAAAAAAAGAAGATACTTGGGAGGCTGAGGCAGGAGAATTCCTTGAACCCGGGAGGCACAGGTTGCAGTGAGCTGAGATCACGCCACTGCACTCCTGCCTGGGCAACAAGAGTGAAACTCTGTCTAAAAAAACAAACAAACTTGACATTCAATTTTGGGAGAGGTGCTAAAAAAACCAAAAAGACAAAAAATAAATAATAAAAATAATTTTTAAAAAAAGGCCAGGTGCAGTGGCTCACACCTGTAATCCCAGCACTTTGGGAGGCTGAAGAGGGCAGATCATGAGGTCAGGAGATCGAGACCATCCTGGCCCACATGGCAAAACCCCATCTCTGCTAAAAATACAAAAATTAACTGGGTGTGGTGGGGCGTGCCTATAGTCCCAGCTACTCGGGAGGCTGAGGCTGGAGAATCGCCTGAACCGGCAGGGGCTGCAGTGAGCCAAGATCATGCCACCGCACTCCAGCCTGGTGGCAGAGCAAGACTCTGTCTCAAAAAAAAAAAACCCGGCATGGTGGCTCATGCCTGTAATCCCAGCACTTTGGGACGCTGCAGAAGGTCAGGAGTTCGAGACCAGTCTGGACAACATGGTGAAACCCTGTCTTTACTAAAAATAGAAAAATAGCCAGGTGTGGTGGTGCGTGCCGATAGTTGCAGCTGCTCAGGAGGCTGAGGCAGGAAAATTGCTTCAACCTGGCAGGCGGAGGTTGCAGTGAGCCAAGATCGCGCCACTGCACTCCAGCCTGGATAACAGAGTGAGACTCTTTGTCTCAAAAAGCAAACAAACAAGGCAGAAGAGGCCAGGCACAGTGGCCCACGCCTGTAATCCCAGCACTTCGGGAAGCCGAGGTGCGAGGGTGGCTTGAGCCCAGCCTGGGCAACATAGTGAGACCTTGTCTCAATCAAAAAATAAAATAAAATGAACACAAGCAAAAAAACAAACGAAGAAAACCAAAAAGGCAGTAGAAAGACAGGACATGAAGTTGAGAAATGACTTCCGGGCAGGCTGGGAGGAGGAAGGTGACGCCCTGTCTTTGAGGTTCCAGTTGTGGGTTGGGTGGGGTTTCTGGGCACTGGTCATCAGGCTGATTTTTCCTGTTTGCACCTGAAGTCCTGTCCCTGACCCAGGATCTGTGTCTGGGAGGCCAGCCCTGCAGATGTCACCTGGGCTCCTCATCTGTCCAGATGTGGAAAGAGGTCAATACCACTGCCCCCTTCTCCCGGCCGGGGTGGGATGGCACCCACGGGGGCTCACGGCGGCCCTCCCCGCCCTGGCGGTCTCCTCCCTGGCTGCTCTTGATGAACACTGTCTTCACCAAGTCCCTGCAATTAAGCCTGTTGGACATTTTATCTGTGCCCTGCCTCCCTGAAACAACTGTACAACTATACATGCTTTATTACTTACATTTTAAGATGCAAGTGTGTTTTAATACATGTCAAGTAATATTTGGAATTTTTTAAAAAGTACCTGGGCTTCCGAACTGGCTAGTGGCACCACCATGGTTGCAGGTTCTGGAAGAGAAGAGGGAGTCAGGGTATTTGTCGGCATCCCTGGGACCCCAATAAACATAGCTGTCCCTCCACCTCCCCCTCAGGGACACACACCGCATCCCCAGTCTCCGTGGGAACACCAGAAAGCTCACAGCAGGCCCAGCCGCTCGGTCATGTGGACGCCCACCTATGAGGCCCAGCTCGAGCTGGCACTAAGCAGGACACCCAGGTCTAGGGGCCGGAAGAGCAGCGTAGCCCCTCCTTGCAGAAGGATGATGGTAAGCCGGCGGACAGACCCCCAATGCCTCATGCAGCAGTCACACTCCGTCATGACCGCTGGGGGGTAGGGGCTGGAGAACAGCCAGCGGGTCCCACAGAGTCCATCCTGGACACCACAGGAGGCTGCCCCAGGGAAACTCAGCTGCGAGTGAGAGTGAAGAAGGATGAGGAGGAGGCCGGATGTGGTGTTCACACCTATAATCCCGACACTTTGAGACGATGAGGTGGGAGAACTGCCAGGGGCCAGGAGTTCAAGACCAGCTTGGACAACACAGTAAGACCCTGTGGCTACAAAAAATTTCAAAACTACTTTGGGAGGCCAAGGTGGGTGGATCACTTGAGACCAGGAGTTCAAGAGCAGCCTGACCAACATGATGAAACCCCATCTCTACTAAAAATACCAAACACAAAAATGAGCCAGGCATGGTGGCAGGCACCTGTAGTCCCAGCTACTCAGGAGGCTGAGGCAGGAGAATCACTTGAACCCAGGTCGTGGAGCCTGCCGTGACCCAAGATCATGCCACTGCACTCCCCCTTGGGCAACAGACCGTGACTCCATCTCAAAAAATATATAAAAATAAAAATAAAAAGATTAGCTGGGCACGGTGGCATGCGCCTGTAGACCCACTACTTGGGAGGACCACTGGAGCCCAGGAGGTTGAGGCCGCAGTGAGCTATGACAGCATCACTGCACTCCAGCCTGGGTGACAGAGTGACACCGTCTCAAAAAAAAAAAGGAGGCCGGGCACAGTGGCTCATGCCTGTAATCTCAGCACTTCGGGAGGCCAAGGCAGGTGGATTGCTTGAGATTAGGAGTTTGAGACCAGCCTGGGCAACATAGCAAAACTTCATCTCCCCAAAATGTACAAAAGATTGTCGGGGCATGGGAGTGTGTGCCTGTAGTCCCAGCTACTCGGGAGACTGAGGTGGGAGGATTACTTGACCCTGTGAGGTGGAGGTTGCAGTGAACTGCGATCGCACCACTGCACTCCAGCCTGGGCGACAGAACCAGACCGGTCTCAAAAAAACGAAAGGCAGCAGCTCTGTTGAGGCACGTCTTCAGGAAAGACCCCGTGGTCTGAAATGAGACACAGCACCCGCCTAGCATTGAGGTCATGCAGCCCCAAATCTCAACAGTCAGATGAGAAGCCCAAGCTCAGAGGGAGTGACAGAATTCAGTTGCTGAGTGGGTAAGCATCCAACCGAGGCCCCGATTCGGGGCTGTCCCCTGAGACTGCTCATGCCTGTCTCAGGGAGCCGAGTCCGAGTGGAACTGCAGGTGGAAGCTGGAATCGCACGCGTTTCGCTTGTGAAACGTGGCCTCAGGGATGCCAGGCGGCAGGTCCGCCTTGTGCAGTGCTGCCTTACAACCCTGGAGGCTGCTCCAGTCCCCATGTCACAGAGGAGGACACGGGGACCCGGCGGTGAATGTTTGCTCCAAGCTGTCGAGGTCAGTAGGTGCTGGAAGCAGGGCCAGGCCGTGGGACCCCAGGATCTGTGCTGCTGGCCACTCCCCCACCCTCTTCCCCCAGCCTTCCCAAGATACTGCACTGGGTGAGGTGCAAAAAATCCACCCACTTCCACAGCCTTCCTTGAACTGGGCATGCAGGGGGAGCAGTGCTACAACATGAGCTCCAGCTGCCTTAAATTCTTTCTGGAATGAGGTAAGATATGTATATGTACATAGAGATAAGCCATGAAATTGTCTGCTAAGTGGACCTGCTAACTCCGCAAATATTTTCAAAATGCCATCAAGAACCAGGAAGATTGCCAAAGATAAAGGGAGTCTGATGCATTAAAATAATGGAAAGCAATCCACTCGCAGCATCAGTGGAGATCATAAGAAACGAGCAGCCCACCGTGGCGGGTGGGGGGAGGGTATCCCGAGGCCCCGGGCAGTCCTGGCCCGCGCTGGGCATTCAGCAGGTTTGCAGCTGTGACTGGGCGACGCAATGGGAAGGTGGAAGACATGAGACCCAAACAAAAGTGCTCCCTGGAGAGACCAGGGCCCTGGGCTACTCGTGTGGGGAAGGGCTGACTGGGGACTGTCCCTGCAGTGCCCTTCACAGACTCAGCCACGGTCAGACGAGGACCTCCGTCCATGGGAAGCTTCTGGTTGGAATAATTGCAATGTTTGTGCCCCTGGCTCAAATACTCCACGTTAACAAAAAAGTTGTGCCAAAATTAAATGTTCATGGCCAGGCGCCATGGCTCACGCCTGTAATCCCAGCACTCTGGGAGGCCAAGGTGGGCGGATCACCTCAAGTCAGGAGTTCAACACCAGCCTGGCCAATATGGTGAAAACCCATTTCTACTAAAAATACAAAATTAAGCCGGGCACAGTGGCTCACACCTGTAATCCCAGGACTTTGGGAGGCCGAGGCAGGAGGATGAAAAGGTCAGGAGTTTGAAATCAGCCTGACCAACCTGGTGAAACCCCATCTCTACTAAAAATACAAAAATTAGCCGGGTGTGGTAGTGGGCACCTGCAATCCCAGCTACTCAGGAGGCTGAGGCAGGAGAATCGCTTGAACCTGAGAGGCGGAGGTTAAGGTGAGCCAAGATTGTGCCACTGCACTGCAGCCTGGGCAACAGAGTGAGACTCCGTCTCAAAACAACAAAACAAAACAAAAGTTAGCCGGGCGTGGTGGCACAGCCTGTAATCCCAGCTGCTCAGGAGGCTGAGGCAGGAGAATCACTTGAACCCAGGAGGTGGAGCTTGCCGTGAGCCGAGATCAAGCCACTGCACTCCAGTCGAGGTAGCAGAGCAAGGCTCTGTCTCAAAAATTAAGTGTTCATGAATCTAACTGTATTTAAGCTGCAAGGACCTGTGGTGTCTCTGGGTTCTGAGATGAGAGACTATCGGGGGAGGCTTGGGGGCTGACAGAGGCCTTGCAGCCAGAGCCTGAGCCTAGGACTCTACTCAGATGTTAGAAAACTAGACACTGAAAAATTATTCACTGTGGCCTCCATCTTCACAGCCATCCCACAAACGGTGCCATGACTCCCTCGTGACCGATGAGGAAATCGAGGTTCAGGCAGGTTGAGAAACTGACCCAAGGCCGGGCGCGGTGGCTCACGCCTGTCATCCCAGCACTTCGGGAGGCCGAGGCAGGCAGATCACCTGAGGTCAGGAGTTCAAGACCAGCCTGGCCAACATGGTGAAACCCCATCTTTTAAAAAGAAAAAAATAAAATTGAGAAACTGAGCCAAGACCATACCCCTAATAAAGGGAGAAGCTGGGCCACCGAGCACGGCCAGACCACAGCAAGCAACCCACCCAAACACCCAGGTATAAACGCACACAGCTACCACAGACAGGTTGCCAACGTGGTCACACAGGGTTATGCAAACTATCTTGGGCTTATTTGAAAAATTCTCTCCAAGGGAGAGCAGATGGAGGCAGTGAGGACTCGGGACTTATCACGTCTGAGAGCGCCACGTTGAGGTGGGAGCCAGAGCAGGACCCCGGCTTCCATCACCGCATACCCCAACCTCCGCTGAGAGCTCAGAACTATTTCTCCCTGTAGGGAAGCACAGCCTCAGTGAAAGAAGGAAAGCCACTGGGTTTTCCCTTTTTTTCTTTTTTTTTTTCTTAAGAGATGGGGTTTCACCATCTTGGCCAGGCTGGTTTTGAACTCCTGACCTCATGATCCACCCATCTCGGCCTCCCAAAGTGCTGGGATTGCAGGCATGAGCCACCGCGCCCGGCCGCCACTGGGTTTTTTTTTTTGTCCTTCTTGTTTCTTTAAACAGGGTCTTGCTCTCTGACCCAGGCTGGAGTGCAGTGGCGTGATCGTGGCTCGCTGCAGTCTCGAGTTCCTGGGCTCAAGCAGCCCTTCTGCCTCAGCCTCGCAAAGTGCAGGGGTGAGTGGTGTGAGCCACTGCACCTGATCCAGGTTTCTTTTGTATAAAATAACAAACGAGTAGAACCAAGATGCCAGGGAGTCTTCTTTGAAGCAATCCTGTTTGTGGTTGTAAAAGATAACAGAGTTCATTTGGAAGAGAGAGGTCTGTGGGTCATTCACAGCCTGAGTTCCCCCAGCAGCTTTGAGAGGAAGTGCTGTTCCCACACGGCAGGCAGGTGGCGGGTGGACAGAGGTTACAGGGCAGCCTCAGCCACCATCTACCTGGGGTGTCAGCCGAGTGTGGCAAGGGGTTTGGTGGGAATGGGGCCCCTGGGAGGAGGTCAGATTCTGACCAGCCTGCGGCTGCTGGCACCAGGTACCTTGCCCCTGTGACCTCACTTCCTCACCTGCAGAACAGAGAGGACTCCTGCCCAATCTCACTCACGCTGTAACCTCAAAGCACAAGTTAGGTGGCAGACACACAGACACGATCCTTGGTGACAACAGCATGAGCCACCAAAACCTCCTAGCCAGGCTCGGCCCAAGGGTGCCCTGCCCTTGACTCTCTAAGGCTTAGGGTCAGGACAGGGATGGCTCTGGGGGAGCCCATGCTCTCTGCATTGAAGGGGTATGACTCCCCTTTTCTCCCCACCCCTAGAGAAAGGAGACCTCACACATCTTGAGGAGGCCACAGCGTCTGGTCACACTGGGCCCACCCCCGGTGTACATGTGGCCCCCAGGAGTGTGTCAACACTGACAGGGAGTGAAGCCCATCTCTGATCTCTCCTGCCTCAAGGGGCTCCCTGCCTTCCCAGGTCTCAGGCTGAGAGCTCTCAGAAGCACCCAACTGGCCAGGGCAGACAGGGGGATGCAGCACACCCACTCCCGGTGGACACATGAACTGGCAGCAGCCCAAAGCAGGCCCCTGCAGCAACTCTGCCAATGCTCCTGGAAGGTGCAGGCACCCAGCCACGCACCCACGGCACCCCTCCTGACAGTTTAAACTCAAAGCACACAGTGTCCATCAGAGATACATGGAGACACCCACACGGGGACACTGGGAAGCCAGAAAAGAACGAGAGCCCTTTGTGTGGAGAAAACCCAAGACCCGCACTGAGGGACAGAGAGGGCAGCCCTGAGTTCAGGAGGAGACAGAGCTGCCTGCCTGCTGCACAGACAAGAAACGGTTCTACCACTGGCCGCCGGGACACACTCCAGCTGCACTCTCCACGGATTTGGAGCGTGTGGATGTGTTAGCATCAAGAAATCAACGTGTGTGGGAGAGAGCCAGCCCACAGCACCCACTTCAGTCTTAGAATTCAGGGTGGGCGCCTGGTGGTCCGGAGCAAACAGACCTGCAGTCAAACAGGCCATGTGGCCTCGGTGGCTCATCGCGCTTCCCTGAGCGTCCCTGGTTCCCACAGATGAAATACACACATCATCTACCATAAAAGTTATTGCAGGCCACGCGTGGTGGCTCACACCTGTAATCCCAGTACTACAGAAGGCCAAGGCGGGCGGATCACCTGGGGTCAAGGAGTTCGAGACCAGCCTGGCCAACATGGTGAAACCCCCTCTACTAAAAATTCAAAATTAGCCTCATGTGGTGGCAGGCACCAGTAATTCCAGCTACTTGGGAGGCTGAGGCCAGAGAATCTCTTGAACCTGGGAGGGGGAAGTTTCAGTGAGCCAGTATCATGCCACTACACTCCAGCCTGGGTGGCAGAGCAAGACTATCTCAAAAAAAAAAGTCATTAAAAAGATTAAGTGAAAACAGACATAATGTCTGTCACTCAATAAGCCATCAATAACTGCTTGTTTCATTCGCAGGAAATAAATTTGAGGCCGGGTATGGTGGCTCACACCTGTAATCCCAGCACTTTGGGAGGTCAAGATGGGCAGTTCACCTGAGGTCAGGAGTTTGAGACCAGCCTGGCCAACATGGTTAAATTTGTCTCTACCAAAAATACAAAAATTAGCTGGGCGTGGTGGCAGGTGCCTGCAGTCCCAGCTACAAGGGAGGCTGGGGCAAGAGAATCACTTGAACCCGGGAGGTGGAGGTTGCGGTGAGCCAACATCGCGCCACTGCACTCCAGCCAGGGCGACAGAGCAAGACTCCATCAAAAAAAAAAAAAAAAAGCTGTTGCTGAGAGCAAGCAAACGGAAGCCCACAGGGAGAAACGCCCTCATCAAGCCAGGGAGCCCGTGTTTGTATAGCAAACACAGGGAGCTCTTTGGGTCAGAGGGACCCACGTGGTGAGGCCTGTGCTTCCTCCCACATTCACTTCCGCCAGGGCCCATCTCAGAGGGCGATGGCTGATCCCCGGGGTGAGATCAACCCGCTTCTTACACACCCCCCACACGGGGCTCCCACAGGGCGTCCTCCCCCTGCAACAAGAACCCAGGATGTCAGGCATCCGTTTCTGTGGAGACCCACACAAGGGATTTGTATGTTGGCCAAAGAACAGCCCCCAGCAGTCCCCGAATCCCCAGCTTCTCTGCCCCTTCAGTGGCACTCTACACAGGACTCCCACACCCAGCCCCTGCCTGGTGTGTCTCCAGGTCAGTCCCGAGGAGATCCGACACTGGTCACAGCAGAAAGGCAGCAGCTGAGGGACGACAGCGTCAGATTCTACCTGAGAAGGTGCCCTCCCTTCTGGCTGATGAAGATGTGCCTCGAGATTCGGGTACGCCACTAATCCCAGTCCATGAGGTCCAGCGAAGGTGAGGAACTGGCCCACGGCCACCCAGCTCAGATTCACCCTGGGCTAGCCTCAGCTCCGGGGCTGACACTGAGACCTCAACTCTTCCCCTCGCCGCCATCCCAGTCCCCTGAAGGTGCAGCGCCGCATTCCTGCACGCTGCAGACCAGGGAACTTGTTACCTTCTCAGGCTGGCCTCAGAAGGTCAGATTCAGATGCTCCGGGCAGGACTCAGATCTGGCTTTAAAAGGCCCGCCACTGGAGCCTGGAGCCTGCTCCAGGGAGAAGACCTGCAATTACAGAACCGACGAGATAAACCAGACACCGGCAGCTTTGAATACACAGATTCCACGGCCCTGCAAAGACCACGGAACCGGAATCTGGGGTGGGGCAATTTTTTTTTTTTAAGACAGAGTTTCGCTCTTATTGCCCAGGCTGGAGTGCAATGACCCAATCTCAGCTCACTACAACCTCTGCCTTACAGATTCAAGCGATTCTCCTGCCTCAGCCTCCTAAGTAGCTGGATTACAGGTGTGCACCACCACATCCAGATAATTTTTGTATTTTTAGTAGAGAAAGGGTTTCACCAAGTTGGCCAGGATGGTCTCGATCTCTCGACCTAATGATCCACTCGCCTCGGCCTCCCAAAGTGCTGGAATTACAGGCGTGAGCCACCGCGCCCGGCCCTGACCTCTTAAACTGTAAGAGAATAACCTATGGTTTTGTTTTGGTTTGGTTGTTATTGAAATGGAGTCTCGCCCTGTCACCCAGACTGGAGTGCAGTGGCACAATCTCAACTCACTACAACCTCCACCTCCCGGATTCAAGCAATTCTCCTGCCTCGGCCTCCTGAGTGGCTGAGACTATAGGCACATGCCACCACGCCCAGCTAATTTTTTTGTATTTTAGTGGAGACGGGATTTCACTGTGTTGGCCAGGATGGTTTTGATCTCCTGACCTCGTGATCCGCCCGCCTCAGCCTCCCAAAGTGCTGGGATTACAGGCGAGCCACCATGCCTGACCGCCCGGCTACTGTTGTATTTTTAGTAGAAATGGTGTTTCTCCATGTTGGTCAGGTTGGTTTCGAACTCCCAACCTCGGGTGATCTGCCCACTTCAGCCTCCCAAAGTGCTGGGATTACAGGCATGAGCCATTGCGCCCGGCTCCCGTATGCTGTTTTAATGTTGTAAGCCAGCAAGTTGGTCATAATTTTTTGCCACAGAGACAGAAAACCCATACACTCCTTTTAAACTATTCCCATGCACTCCACCTGTTCCTCAGTCCCAGAGAGACACAGGCACCGAAATGAAGGGGCCTTTGGAATGAGGAGGAGAGAGAAGCAAGGCCAGGCTGGGCCTTCCTCCAGGTGTCCCGGGGCTTCCCCAGCACGAGCTGATTTGCCTAATTACCAGGTGTGTTTCCAGGCTGCCTTCCTCCTAAACACGGCCTCAACCTCATCTGGAGCCCAAGGCCCTCTGAGGAGTTACAGTGAATGATCAGAGCTGAAACCCTCTGTCTTTCTGCACTGAGACCCACTGGCATATTTGCTTAAATGGGCCACATCCCAGGACCAGACCAACCAGTCCCTACAGGCTGTAGGAGCCAGCTGTCCCCACCAGCCCAATACCGCGGCACTGAATGAGAAAGACATCGCAGAGTCTTTCCTATCTGGGGCAGAGAAACTATTCTCTGTGGACATCAGGGTGCCAGTACGTCGGTATAGGAGGACTGGAGGGTGGCAGCAAGGATGGGGCCACATCCCCACCATTAACCGAACCTCAGTGGCAGCACAGAGACCCCAAGCCTTCGCCGAAAAGCACAGGCAGAACTTGCAAAGACTGGTCAGACCGGGGCTCAGGTCACACGGGGTACGGGGCTCCCAGGCACAGTCACACAGGCTATGCTTATCGACGGCCACGCAGGCCGGGCAGTTTCAAGGATGTCTGCATAAAGAAAACACGCTTGCTGAAGGACTGCCTTCCTGTGAGGTAATCCTTGCTCAGAGGTGAGACTAAATCAGGAATGCTATCTACAAACAAAGGCCAGCTCACACACAGACACACCCAGCTCACGCTGCACCCACACGGTGCCCCTCCCAGGGCCGGCACCGCCACACACAGCGGCCAGCCTCCTTCCCGCTTTCTACGTAGGAGCCCTCAGGGATGGAGGTCATTTAATATCACCGAGAAATCTGTCCAGAGGAGTGCCCAGAACCTACCCCACCCCTCCCCCCATCCCCCACGCACGTTGCAGAACCGCTCCTGTTTCATGGGCTGGAACCGCCATTCCCGGCGAGATTCACTACCCGAACCCACACGTGCTGCTCCCCGAGGCAGCTCCGGAGAGGCGCGCAGAGGCACACGGTCCCTCGCTGCCCACCCCCCAAAGCCAGTGCTCCGGAGCTGGGCTCGCCCCAGGGCCGCACAGATGTTGACGCCAGCACAGAGCCCATGTCACTCCCATGTCACAGAGGACGAGACCAAGAGACCAAGAGGGAGGCACAAAGGCGCAACTTCTCAAGCCCAGCAAGCCAAGGGGCCTGAGCTGGGCCACCCCAACACCACCGGGGTGGTGGCTTCCCCTTTGTGGGTTTCAGTTTTCTCATTTGTAAAATGGGAATCAAAACAGTTACCTTTCCCATCAGAGGTGCAAACGAGAGGATAGAGGGGCACAGCTCAGCCCTGCCCTGCCAATGCCCCTCAGCAGGGAAACAAGGTCCTCACCTGTCAGAGTGCCTGGCCTCATCTCCACACCTTGTCTTGACTGAGTGCCCCTCCCAGGGTACAACAGAAGCAGAGCCTGGCCGGGCGTGGTGGCTCACGCCTGTAATCCCAGCACTTCGGGAGGCTGAGGCGGGCAGATCACGAGGTCAAGAGATCGAGATCATCCTGGCCAACGTGGTGAAACCCCATCTCTACTAAACATATAAAAATTAGCTGGGTGTGGTGGCACGTGCCTGTAGTCCCAGGTACTTAGGAGGCTGAGGCAGGAGAATTGCTTGAACTCAGGAGGAGGAAAATATTCTCTCCTCTGGAAGCAGAATTTAATCTTTCCAGTCGGTTCTTGCTTTTCTCCAGCACAACTACAGACAGCATCTCCAGAAAACAACTGAACGCTCACCTGCACACATCTGCAGAGAGCTATTTTAAAATAAAGGGAAGCTAACCAGACAGTCCTGGACACTAAGGAGGCCTGGCCAGCCCAGCTCCAGTGGCAGAACAGAGGGCTGGCTGCAGGCTGGAGGCCGGAGGACGTACACAGTGTCCTCAGCAAAGGTGGACTCCAGCACACAGACATGCAAATGGGCTTTCACACAGGCAGTGCCCCTGGGCTCGCACTGCGGCCTGCTTCCTGGGCCCACATCCCCCTCTCCCCTCACCCCACACGTGCTGCCATCGCTCTGCCTTGAGGAGGAGGAATGGGGGTGAGAAGCCAGGGCTTGCTCATCGGTGCAGTGTGGGACGGAGAGGGAGCCAGAGGAGGAAGGAGCTTCGTACCCCACGGAGCTCCCGACACGGACGCAGTGCCCAGTGCTGCCTAGATGAGATGAATGGATTGGGAAGGCTTCGTGTTCATCCATCTGAGAGCACGGTGGGGCTGCCAAGCTGCACGATGCCAGAGCCAGTGCTCTAGGGGTGCCTTCGGGGTAGATGGCCTGAGAGCCAGGCAGAAGGGGCAGGGGCAGGAGGAAAGGAGGGGATACCCGGAGGACCAGCATCTTGGGGCATCCTAGCGTAATGGGTGAGGCCTGCCTGTGAAAAAGGGTAGCATCCAAAGTTGACAAGAAAAAACATTAAAAAAAAATAGGGTCATGTGTAAACCAGCTGAGCAAGGTGAAGAAGCTAGGAGGTGACGGAAGGAAGAACCGTCCCACCCGCCCATCTCACCTGTGGACCACACAGACACTCATCAGCACCACATCCCTGACGTATTTGAGAAATCAGCCCACCAGGCGCAGTGGTGCAATGGCTCATGCCTGTAATCCCAACATTTTGGGAGGCTGAGGCAGGAGGATCACCTGAGGTCAGGAGTTCAAGACCAGCCTGGCCAACAAGGTGAAACTCCATCTCTACTAAAAATACAAAAGTACCCAGGTGTGGTGGCGTGTGCCTGCAGTCCCAGCTATAGGGGAAGCTGACGCAGGAGAATCGCTTGAACCCAGAAGGTGGAAGTTGCCGTGAGCAGACATCTCACCGCTGCACTCCAGCTTGGCAACAGAGGGAGACTCTGTCTCAGCAAACAAAAGATCTTTTCCCTCTGGACTGCTGGAAGAGAAAAAAAAAAAACTAATAAAAAAAAGAAAGAGAAATCGGCCTTGACTCAGCCCCACACAGCAGTGATGCCTGACAGAGTTTTCTGCCTAGATTTTTACAAAGTAACGCTCCATCATGAGGTTTTAATAATGGTCTCTCAAAATAACTTCACATGGGGCCAGGTGCCTGTAATCCCAGCACTTTGGAAGGCCAAGGCGGGAGGATCACGAGGTCAGGAGTTAAAGACCAGCCTGGCCAACATAATGGCGAAACCCCGTCTCTGCTAAAAATACAAAAATTACGCCAGGCACAGTGGCTCATGCCTGTAATCTCAGCACTTTGGGAAGCTGAGGCAGGCAGCTCACGAGATCGAGATCATCCCGGCCAACATGGTGAAACCCCATCTCTACTAAAAATACAAAAATTAGCCAGGCGTGGTGGCGTGCACCTGTAGTCCCAGGTACTTGGGAGGCTAAGGCAGGAGAATCGCTTGAACCCAGGAGGTGGAGGTTGTAGTGAGCTGAGATCACGCCACTGCACTCCAGCCCAGGCAACAGTGTGAAACTCCAGCTCAAAAAAAAAAAAAAAAGCTTCCAAGCAGTCATGAAGTCTTCAGAGTAAAGATTAGCAAATTTGTTCTAGTCATTGTTTTTTCTAATGTTAGCTTGGAAATGAGAAGTATTACAACTTGTGTGCTGAGATGATATTATTCATCCTTCCAAATATGGTTTAGCTTTTTGTTGGGTTTTTTTTTTTTTTTGAGACGGAGTCTCTCACTGTCGCCCAGGCTGTAGTGCAATGGCACGATCTCAGCTCACTGCAATCTCTGCCTCCCGGGTTCAAGCGATTCTCCTGCCTCAGCCTCCCGAGCAGCTGGGATTACAGGCATGCACCACCATGCCTAGCTAATTTTTTTATATTTTTAGTAGAGATGGGGTTTTACCATGTTGGCCAGGATGGTCTTGAACTCCTGACCTCATGATCTGCCCGCCTTGGCCTCCGAAAGTGCTGGGATTACAGGCGTGAGCCACCGCGCCTGACCCCTGTTGTTGTTTTTTTTCAAAGTTGTTTTACACATCGACTGCCCATATTCAGTTTGTACGACAGGAAGGGTACTGAAGGTCCAAGGTTACAGGTGGAGAGATTCAACTGTCGTAAAAAACTGAGACTAAAGTGCTGGCCAGCGAGATGTGGATGTTTTCCTATTATATTTACAGGGAGAAATAACTATGCACCTTTTAGTCTATCTACTGATCATTTAAGTCCCAGAGAAAGGCTGGATTGGCCACCTTTGAGGAGACAGCTGGCCTAAAGTCTCAGCTGACTCACAGAAGCACCAGGATGGCAGAGGAAGTTCGGGGTAATAGATTTTTCTTAAACCTTAAAGAGACAGCAAGTCATAAACCTCATTCACCTTTATAAGACAAGGTTATGAACAGATACCAAAGATCGTATCAAATAAAAAATGAATTGGACCAGAGGTGGGTACCACCCGCTAAGGTCAACACAGGGCTCTGCCTGCACTTTGAACCCCAGCCAGGGACTGCTGCCTCACAGTCCTCCAGCACTGTGAGGACCAGGAAGGGGCCACACCACCCAGGGGATAGCGGTGGAGAGAATCAGATCACTGCTGTGAAGACGACTTGCATAGCACCGACAGGAAGCAGGCGGCTGGGCTCCTGCACGGTTCAGGGACAAACCAGGAGCCCTCAGTTCTAACCAGCGGCAAACTGTTTACCATTCTGTGCTTTGGTTTCCCCATTTTTACAGTCAGAGGGTCAGACGGACCAGGCCTATGGCTCTCTCCTGCTCTGCACTGACCTCCAGGGATGGGGTGGAGCCCAGGCACCAGCTCACAGAGGGTCTATGAACACGCAGCCTCCCGGCCCGCTGGTGCTGTCTGGCCAGGCGCACCAGAGGCGACCGTGGGCACAGCCCTGAGGAGCGCCACACTGAACCCAAACGCTGCTGTCTGGGTGCCTGTGCAAGCCTGAGCTGCTCATTTCCCCAGCGGGAGGAACACCGTCAAGGCCTGCTCTTGCTGTCAGCTGTGTGGGATACAGCAAATGCCAGGAGTGTGGAGGCAGCTGCGGCGGAGTCCGGGATGAGCAGAACCTGGTGAAGGAACAGGGAAAACCCTTGGGTGGGCACAGCGGCCCCCACCCTCCGGGGCTGTGT
The DNA here is from genome assembly GCA_963573385.1 of Cacajao melanocephalus. Taxonomy (NCBI): domain Eukaryota; kingdom Metazoa; phylum Chordata; class Mammalia; order Primates; family Pitheciidae; genus Cacajao; species Cacajao melanocephalus. The sequence continues at coordinate 18,369 of CAUYLG010060876.1, read as the reverse complement.
CAGTGGCTTCTGTCTGGCCTTGCCCTGGCCATTCCTGGTCCTCCACAAAGGCCGCTCATGCAAACCCAACAGCTGTCAGGCCTAGAGAGAGTCCCGTTCTACCCCCAGCAGGGTACCAGCATTTGGGGTGATATCCCGTGCTCCAAGCCAGCACTCCAGCTCTCCAAGGAAGAAAGTACTTTTTTTTTTTTTTTGGTAAAGGGTAAAATAAGCACTTAAGCTCACCATCTTACTAACTTCAAGTATCTTTCTAGGGCTTAATTGTTGGTTCTGGTTGATGGTTAAGCACAGAAACAGCAAGCAGGCTGTCCCCGCAATTTTACACACCTCCCCACAATTTAACACACCCCGTGCTCTCCCAGTTAAACCCAGGAATGTGGTGTCAGTTCACACGCCAAGTGAGAGGCGCAGCCCCCGCCTCCCACCAGGGGGAAAGTGCCCAGAGGGGACGCCTCTGTCTCCTGTCCTGCTGAAGGCCGGGGAGGAGGCGGCCCCTGTAGGGAAGACTCGCCTCAGCAGCGGCCGAGCACCCGGCTCCCCGAGACACCGGGCCCAGCTCCAGGTCTCTGTCCCGGGGGGAGCCCGCCCCGCGCTGGGAGAGGCGTCGATGTGGGGGGCTTCCGGGAGGGGAACGTCCTGTGCCGAGGAGGGAGAGGACGGAGGTGGGGAGGGAGGGAGTGGGGAGGGAGGGAGGGAGTGGGGAGGGAGGGAGGGAGGAAAGAGGGGGGGTCCCCGATCCAGAAACGGTCGCAGCGCCTCTGCCGGGACACCCCCCCCCGGGGGCGGGACGGACACCCCAGACCTTGGTCCTCGCCGCCCGCCCCGGCCCCGGCCCCGCCCCCGGCCTCACCCGCGGCTTCGGGCTCCCGCGCCCCGACCGAGCCGTCCCCGCGTAGCAAGAGGTCCCCGGTGTCCCGCAGGCGTCGGCCCGGCGCGCCCCGCAGCCCGCGGCAGCCCTGGAAGCACACGGCCCACGCCTGCTCCTCGTTGAGCGGCTGCTCGTAGGCCTTCAGCACCTCCTCCAGGGACAGCTCCCACGGCTCCGTTCGCCCCGAGCCCGCCGCGTCGCCGCCGCAGCTGCTGGCCCGGGCCATGGCGGGGCCGTCATCGCCACCCGCGCGCCCGGCCCGCGTCCATACAGCCGCGCCTAACGCCGCGCAGGGTCAGCCCGGCCGCCCCGCCCCGCGCCAGCGCCGCAGGTGGGGAGCGGGGCGGCGCCGGGGGCGGGGCGTGTGGGCGGGGCGGGGAGGGGTCGGGGTCGGGAGGGGAGGGGCCAGGCGGGGGAGGGGCAGGAGGAGGGGGAGGGGTCAGGAAGGGAGGGGCAGGTGAGGGAGGGCCAGGCGAGGAGGGGCCAGGCGGGGGAGGGGTCAGGAGAGGAGGGGCAGGTGGGGGAGGGGCAGGCGGGGGAGGGGTCAGGAGGGGAGGGCCAGGCGGGGGAGGGCCAGGCGGGGGAGGGGCGCTGGGAAGGGACCCGGTGGGGCCGGGGCTCGGGAGGGGCTCGGAGGAAGAGGGGTGCAGGGCAGGTGTAGGGTGTCGGGGCGCGGGCAGGCGCGGCAGGGCTGGGGGTGCCGGGGCGCAGGTCCGAGGCCGGGGCGCTAGGTAGGACCGGGGCTACGGGTGGGGGGCTGCAGACATGGGCCGGGCCGTGTGCTCTCGGACACGCGGTGACACCCCCGGTACTCCCCGCAGACCCAGACGTCCGGCTCCCACGCAAGCTCGGGCCGGCATCCAGCCAGGGACACTGCGGTGACCGCGGGGGCTTGGGAGGTTTGCCTCTGGGAACGCGGGAGGCAGCCGGGGGGAGCGTGCGCCACCGTCCCCGGCACGCGCGCGCCAGGCTCGGGTGAGCGGAGCAGACAAAGCCCGCAGTGGCCTCCCCGAGCCCCGGGCAAGGTGACCTCCGGGGGTTGCCGCAGGGTGGCTGGTGTGAGGGCGACTCCCCGCACCCGCCTTCAGGTACGAAGCCCTTTTAATAAATGCCTCTGCCCAGCAGGGAATGTGTCTGCAGCATGTCTCCAGGGTGTCCGCGAAAAACAAACACACACGGTTGGCCAGTGACGGTCCGCACCCCATTTGGGGCTTGCTGTGTCTTCAGGCCGGGTCCCTCCGGAAGGCTGGGTGGTGGCCCGAGGGGCGCACGGGGAGCTCGGTTGCGGTTCATCCCCAGGCCTCTTCAGCCAAAGCTGTGCCCGATCTGAGTAACTGGGCCAGAACACGCAGCTGAGGCATAAACAGCAAAAACGCGGCGGCCCCCAAGCCTGGCTGCTGCCGGTACCACCCAGGCAGCATGAAATGCAGATTCCTGGGCTCCAGGGCTGGAGATTCTGATGCAGGCCTGAGGCGAGACGTGGGAGATTTAAAGTTCCCTGGTCACCCAGGGGTTCTAGACCCTCCTGGACAGCATAGTGAGATCCCATCCCAAAAAAGAAATTCCACAGTGGTTTTTTTTTCCTTTTTTTCACACAGGCTGAAGTGCAAGTATACACTCGTAACTAACTCTAACCTCAGATTCCCGGGCTCAAGAGACCCTCCCAACTCAGCTTCCTGAATACATGGGACTAAAGGCATGAACAACCACGCCCAGCTGATTTTTTCTATTTTTGGTAGAGGTGGCAGCTCATCATGTTGCCCAGGCTGGTCTTGAACTCCTGGGCTCAAGCAATCCGCCCACCTTGGGATGGGATGACAAGCGTGAACGACCGTGCCTGCTCCAGCTCCCTGCTCTTTTAATCTATAAGCAGAAATGAGTTTGATGATGAGGAACTGTGACTAAAGTTTTTATCATCAATAGTGGGCAACTTTTGGCAGGACGTGGTGGCTCACACCTGTAATCCCAGCACTTTGGGAGTCCTAGGCCGGTGGATCACGAGGTCTAGAGATCGAGACCATCCTGGCCAACATGGTGAAACCCCGTCTCTACTAAAAATACAAAAATTAGCTGCAAGTGGTGGTGCGCACTTGTAGTCCCAGCTACTGGGCAGGCTGAGGCAGGAGAATTGCTTGAACCTGGGAGGCGGAGGTTGCTGTGAGTCGAGATTGTACCATCGCACTCCAGCCTGGGCAACAAGAGCAAAACTCCGTCTCAAAAAAAAAAAAAAGTGGGCAACTTTCACATCTTTCTTTGGTTCCCCAAGCTAAAACACACAACCAAAAGTAACAGGAGTGGGCTGGGCACGGTGGCTCATGCCTGTAATCCCAGTACTCTGGGCGACCAAGGCAGGCAGATGGCTTGAACCCAAGAGATTGAGACCAGCCTTAGCAACATGAGACCCTATGTCTACAAAACTTTTTTTTTTTAAAGATGGGGTTTCACCGTGATGGCCAAGCTGGTCTTGAACTCCTGACCTCAGGTGATCCACCCACCTTGGCCTCCCAAAGTGCTAGGATTACAGGTGTGAGCCACCGCGCCTGGCCAAAACGTTTTTTTTTTTTTGAGACAGAGTCTTGGTCTGTCACTCAGGTTGGAGTGCAGTGGTGTGCTCTCGGCTCACTGCAATCTCTGCCTCCTGGGTTCAAGTGATTCTCCTGCCTCAGCCTCCTGAGTAGCTGGGACTACAGGTGTGCACCACCACGCTCAGCTAATTTTTTTGTAGTTTTAGTAGAGACAGGTTTTCACGATATTGGCCAGGATGGTCTTAATCTCCTGACCTCGTTATCCACTCGCCTCGGCCTCCCAAAGTGCTGGGATTACAGGCGTGAACCACCATGCCCGGCCTGTACTAACAAAATTTAAAAGTTAGGTTACATTTACTCATTTCTTGCTACATGAGGGTTTGCTCCCGCAGCCGTGACCAAATTGTGAAAGGAGAAGCGTCTGTTTTCTTGATGCTCATAGAAACTATATTTTCTTCCCTTAGGTCATTTACACACATCCTCCAAAAAGTGCCAGATGAGACTTAGAAATGGGCCTAAGGTGAGAAGATAGCCCAGCATGCCATAAGGCGGCCATGCAGTAAGGCAGCAAGGGGGTTTCAGCCTCATAGACAGGGGCCCTGAGACTCACTTTTAACCCGGTAGTGACAATTTAACAGTGAGATCATAGGGAGAGACCACTGATCAAACTGCCCCATGACTCTAGCTATCAATGTAGCTGGGTTCCCATCTGGCTGGTATCGCTCCTCACACAGTGATGAGTCCCTCCTATTAGTCACTCAAGTCCGAGGGAAGATACCCATTTCCTCCTGCAGTCAGGGAGTACGCAGGGCCGGGCGCATGGCGCTCGCCTGTAGTCCCAACTACTCGGGAGGCTGAGGCGGGAGGATCGCTTGAGCCCAGGAGTTCTGGGCTGTAGTGCACTATGCCAGTTGGGTGTCCGCACTGAGTTCGGCATCAATATGGTGACTTCCCGGGAGGAGGGGACCACCAGGTTGCCTAAGGAGGGGTGAACCGGCCCAGGTCAGAAACGGAGGAGGTCAAAACTCCCGTGGTGTTCAGTAGTGGGATCGCACCTGTGAATAGCCACTGCACTCCAGCCTGGGCAAGACAGCGAGCCCCCGTCTCTAAAAAAAAAAAAGAAAAAAGAAAGGGAGCAGGCAGGGCCGATATTTTTGACTGAAAAGTCTGTTCAGCCTGTGAGCTCTACTATAAAGAACTCATGCGTATAACCAGAGGAATACACACAGCAGGGAAGAGCAAATACCAGCTTTTTTACAGCTGAGCAAAGCAAACGTCTGATTACAGTGAGAACTGTGGTTATTCTCAGTTGATAATGCCACCAGGGCTATAAAACATTTAGATATTTGTCCATGAAACATGCAGCACAGGACATCAGAATCAAAGAAATACTTGTTCTTTTATAACTTGAACTTGCCAACTGGATTTATTTTAGAAATAAAACATTGTCTGGGCGTAGCGGCTCGCATCTGTAATCCCAGCACTTTCGGAGGTTGAGGCAGGCGGAACATTTGAGGCCAGGAGTTCGAGACGAGCCTGGCCAACATGGCAAAACCCCATCTCTACTAAAAATACAAAAAGTTAGCTGGGTATGGTAGCACGTGCCTGTAGTCCCAGCTACTCAAGAGGCTGAGGCAGGAGAATCACCTGAACTCGGGAGTCAGAGGTTGCAGTGAGCTGAGATCACACCACTGCACTCCAGCCTGACGACCTAGCAAGACTTCATCTGACCGAGCAAGACTTCATCATGAAAAGAAAAAAAGATACAAAACATTGTATTTCCGGCTGTTAAAAAAGGGACTCAATCAGCCGGGCATGGTGGCTCATACCTGTAATCCCAGCACTTTGGGAGGCCGAGGCAAGTGGATCACGAGGTCAAGAGATCAAGACTATCCTGGCCAACCCCATCTCTACTAAAAAAAAATAGAAAAAATTAGCCGGGCATGGTGGTGCATGCCTGCAGTCCCAGCTACTTGGGAGGCTGAGGCAGGAGAATTGCTTGAAATCGGAAAACAGAAGTTGCAGTGAGCCAGGACTATGCCACTGCACTCCAGCCTGGTGACAGAGGGAGACTCTGTCTTAAAAAAAAAAAAAAAAAAAAAAAAAAAGGGGGGACTCAATGCCAAGCATTGTAGAGATTGATGAGGTGAGTCATTAACTCAGTTTGGAAAGCTTTAGAGTAGGGGTATCCAAGCTTTTGGCTTCCCTGGACCACATTGGAAGAATAATTGTCTTGGGCCACACATAAAATGCACTATACTAACAGTAACTCCGTGCATAAATCTCACAGGTTTTAAGAAAATTTGCGACTTTGTGCTGGGCTGCATTCAAACCTGTCCTGGACCGCATGCAGCCCACAGGCTGTGGGTTGGACAAGCTTGCTTTACACCAAGGCCATTTCTACAGCTATGGATTGCCCAGTCCTAAAAACATGCTCCTGCTGCGCATGGTGGCTCACACCTGTAATTCCAGCACTTAGGGAGGCCGAGGCAGGAGGAACACCTGAGGTTGGGAGTTCGAGACCAGCCTGACCAACATGGTGAAACCCTGTCTCTACTAAAAATACAAAATTAGCCAGGTGCATTCCTGTAATCCCAGCTACTCAGGAGGCTGAGGCACAAGAATCACCTGAACCCAGGAGGCGGAGGTTGTGGTGAGCCGAGATCGTGCCATTGCACTCCAGTCTAGGCAACAAGGGCGAAACTCCATCTCAAAACAAAAACAAAAACATGCCCCTTCATTTCCAGTAGATGAGGAAATCTTGGGAGGGGGAGATGACCAGTAACTGGGCTGCTCTGCGGAATGGAGTAGAGACATTTAGTGTAATGATTAACACACCAGGGCTTGGAATTGGATCCTCACTTCGTCAAGGTATCACATTAGCAGTAACGCCCCCAACATGTTTATCTTTTGGTACAACCTGCTCATTCATGCAAATTTGCCAAGCACTGATTTCTTACACCTGGGGACAGAGCAGTGTAAACCCAGGTAGGTGCCTGTCCCTCTATTCTTACGGCAGGCAAGGAAACCAACACCAGCACAGCAGGTGGGGAAGGGCCCAGGTGCTGACCTCGATCAGGAACCCGCTGGTTATGTTTGCTTTTTCCCATGCTCTGCGTGGTGCTTTGAAAACTTCCAGAGGGAGCCCTTTGAGGGGCCATAAACCTTCTCCATACCCTGGCAGTGCAATCAGAGGGGCTGTGTGGCTGGTGAGTGCCGTTGGCCACAGATGAAAAAGCTCTAGGGATTATACCTCTGAGCATCTTTTCAGATGCAGAGCCTAGAAGATCTGAACTGTGGGTTCCTGGAGGCTGACAAGGTAAGTGGGTGCTGGGTCCCCAAGTATTCTGTGGGCTATAATTGCACAGACAATTCCAGGGTTCTCCATTTCAGGAGAGGTGTGCAGGGCTCCAGGGTCCATAGTGGCACAGCAGGAGCCCCAAGTGCCTTGGGACAAAAGTCAGAGCAAGTCAGGCACGAAGCGAATCTCAAGTCAAAGGCCTCCTCTACCATCTGGACGCAGGCAGAGTCACCTCACCTGTGGCATGTGGAGCGCAGAGGATCCTTTGGCTCATGCCTCACTAATTCCATTTCAGACTCAAAAACAAGGTCGGCTCCTCCCGAGGGATTCTGTGCACGCAGCGCGGGGGAGCAGCCAGGCTTCCTGCACCCCCGAGGCCCCTGAATACGCTCTTTGTCACAGTCTGTGCAGCCAGGCAGGGCCAGAGCTCAGGGGCCCAGAAGGAGAAGCAGACATTTGAGAGGCCCAGGTTTTGTGCTTTAGGTTTATTTTAGGGTAACTATAAAGGCGGTGAATCCCAAGGGTGCCCGACCGAGCCAGACTGGGCTTGATCGCTAAAAGAAAACCCAGGACAGTTCCAAGGGAAGGGTTCCGGCCCCAGGTGTCCAGGTTTCCAGGCTGGCAACCTAGAAGACACGGAGGCAGAGCGTGGCTGAGCCCAGACACCGCAAAGGTTCCAGAGCATGGGGTGGGACGCGTGGTCATGGGGAGGTCCCAGAGCGGAGACAGAGGAAGCCCTGGACAGCAGGCGGCCCGGGTCAGGTAGCAGGACCCGAACAGTACGGTAGAGGGAGACACACCCCATGATTCCCAGTCAGGAATTGAGAAATACCGAAGGCACTGTCTGCTTCCTGAGAGCAGTCAGAGTCATTTACACATGTTGAATTTGTTTCTGTTTGAGAAACCAGAGTGGTTAAAAATGAATGGGACACGCTCGTTCCTGTGTGAACATGAGGTGAAGAACCTCTTCCCCACATGCAAAAGTAAAGATCAGATGGTGACAAATGCCTCCAGTGCCTGCCCAGAGCCTGAACGCTGGAAGATTAGAGAAATAGGCTGGGCATGGCACCTCACGCCTGTCCTCCCAGCCCTTCGGCAGGCGGAGGCAGGAGGACCAGGAGCCTGGGAGGCAGAGGTTGTGGTGAGATGAGATTGCACCACTGCACTCCAGCCTTGGTGGCAGAGCAAGACTCTGTCTGAAAAAAAAAAAAAAAAAGAAAGAAAGAAAAAGAATGCAAAATCTCCTTACAACTGATAGGGATAATTCTCCCCAACTGCTGAGTGACAAAGCTGAGGCAGAACAGGAGATGGGCCAGATCAAACGACAGACGAACTTTTTTTTTTTTGAGACAGTTTCACTCTTGTTGGCCAGACTAGAGTGCAGTGGCACGATCTCAGCTCACTGCAAGCTCCACCTCCCGGGTTCAAGTGATTCTCCCGCCTCAGCCTCCCGAGTAGCTGGGATTGCAGACACACACTACCACGCCTGGCTAATTTTTTGTATTTTTAGTAGAGATGGGGTTTCGCCACGTTGGGCAGGCTGCTCTCGAACTCCTGACCTCAGGTTACCTGCCCGCCTCGCCACCCAAAGTGCTGGGATTACGGGCGTGAGCCAGCGTGCCCAGCCTTTTTTTTTTTTTTTTTTTTTTGAGACAGTGTCACACTCTGTCACCCAGGCGGGTATGTTCTTGGCTCACAGCAACCTCCGTTTCCCAGGTTCAAGTGATGATTCTCCTGTCTAAGCCTCCTGAGTAGCTGGAATTACAGGCACCTGCCACCATGCCCAGCTAATTTTGTATTTTTAGTAGAGACAGGGTTTCACCTTGTTGGCCAGGCCAGGCTTGAACTCCTGACCTCAGGTGATCTGCCTGCCTCAGCCTCCCAAATGCTGGGATTACAGTCCTGAGTCATCCCACTTGCCTAGATAAACAATTATCTGTTACAGTGTTTTATATTTGCCTTCATCTTACTGTTTCTGGAGATTTTCATTTTTCGTGTGTAGATTCAAGTTTCTACTATATTTCTTCTACCTGAAGAACTTTAACATTTCTTGCAGCATGTGTCTCCTGGTAATAAATCCTGTCCGCTTCTATATGTCTGAAAAAGTGGTGATTTGGCCTTCCTCTTTTGAAAACTATCTTTGCTAAGTGTAGAAATCTAGGCTAATGATGTTTTCCCAAACTTCAATTCTGTTGTTCTGTTGTCTTCTGCTGGCATGGTTTCTCATGAGAATTTGGCTGTAATTCTAATCTATCTATCTTTCTTTCTTTCTTCTTTCTCTTTCTTTCTTTCTTTCTTCTTTCTCTTTCTTTCTTTCTTTCTTCTTTCTCTTTCTTTCTTCTTTCTCTTTCTTTTTCTTTCTTTCTCTCTCTCTTTCTTTCTTTCTTCTTTTTTTGAGATAGGGTTTCACTCTGTCACCCAGGCTGGAGTGCAGTGGCACGATCCTGGCTCACTGCAACCTCCGCCTCCCGGGTTGAGTGATTCTCCTGCCTCAGCCTCCTGAGTACCTGGATTACAGGTGCCTGCCACCATGCTGAGGGAATGTGTTTTCTTTCCGGGTCTGCAAGGGGGCATAGTTTTAAGGGCAAGAACTTCCCAGCGCCATGCGTCCCTCCCACGCCTCTCCATTCCGGAGATTTAAGGGTTTCTGTTTTAATTTTCGCGCGGGGGAAGAAGCAAAGGTCAATCACTCCAGCGGAAGTTTAAAGGAACTCTTTTCATTGGCCAGGGGGCTTGGAGAAGGTGGGAATTCCTTCCAGGTTAAAAGTCCCCTTCTTCCACACCCCTTTGGATTCCATACTTGGGCCCCCTTCCACACTCCCTTCCTGGAAGCTGTCTTTCTGAGATTTCCCTTCTGGAGTCCCCTTCCACATTCTCTTGTGAAAGCCTGTCTTCCCCTCCTAAACTCCATCCCGCTCTCTGTTCCCTTCCACTCAGTGTGGAAGCTGCTTTCCTCTCCTGGATTCCATCTTTCTGGATTCTCTCACTCAGCATGAAAGGAGTTTTCCTTCTCTGGTTTTCCCCCTCTGGGAACCTTCTCACTCAGTGTGAGAGCAGCTTTTCTTTCTCTCACTCGCTGTGAGAGCTAGCTGTTTCTTTCTCTCCTTCTCCTTTTTCTCTTTCTGCCTAAATAAATCACTTTTTGCAATAACTTTTTGGGATCTGGTATTTACTTTACCAGCATACTGTGCCTGGCGTGGTCCCCTCTCCCATTCTTGGGTGAGAGACCAAGAGCCTGGAAAAATGTCCTCTCAGGGAAGCTCAGCGCTCCCCTGCACCCCAAAACCCGGCAACAATGCGAGCATAATTTTTGTAGTTTTAGTAGAGATGGGGTTTCGCCATGTTGGCCAGGGTGATCTCAAACTCCTGACGTCAGGTGGATCCATCCACCTCAGCCTCCCAAAGTGCTGGGATTACAGGTGTGAACCACTGCGCCCGGCTATCCCCGCTTTTTTTTTTTTTTTTGAGACAGCTTCTCACTGTATCAACCAGCCTGGAGTGCAGTGGCATGATTGTGGTTTACTGCAGCCTCAACCTCCTGGGCTCAAGTGATCCCTTCACCTCAGCCTCCCAAGTAGCTGGGACTACAGGCTCATGTCACCACGCTCGGCTAATTTTTGTATTTTTTGTAGAGACATAGAGACAGGGTCTCGCCATGTTGCCCAGGCTGCAATTGTTACCTTTGTTGCTGTATTTAATGTATCTTTTTTCTCTGGCCGTCTTGTTGTTGTTGTTTTTTTTTTTCTTTTTTTTTTGAGACAGAGTCTCACTCCACCACCAGGCGCCAGGCTGGAGTGCAGTGGTGCAACCTCGGCTCAGTGCAAGCTCCGCCTCCCGGGTTTAAGCAATTCTCCTGCCTCAGCCTCCCGAGTAGCTGGGACTATAGTCGTGCGCCACCACGCCCAGCTAATTTTTTTGTATTTTTAGTAAGACAGGGTTTCACCGTGTTGACCAGGATGGTCTCGATCTCTTGACCTCGTGATCTGCCTGCCTCGGCCTCCCAAAGTGCTGGGATTACAGGCGTGAGCCACCGCGCCCTCTCTGGCCATCTTCCTGTTTTCTCTCCCTTTGATTTCCACAGTTTGAATACAGTACGTGTGTGAGGTGGGGGTTCACATTTACCATGTTTTGTGTGTGTCCCAAGCTCAGGTCTTCATTTGGTTGCCTTTTGTTATTTTGGGAAAATTCTTAGTACTTTTCTCTTCAAGCGTTTTTTCTGCTTTGCTCTTTCTTCTTTTGGGAGTCCTAGTCCATGCACATTACATCGTTTGATATTTTCCACAGTTCTTGGATGCTCTTTGCTTTTCTTAAACTTTTTTCTCTTTGTTTTCCAATGTGGGTAATTCCTGTTTTTCTCGGTGTCGAGCCTACTGCTGCCCCATCAAGGGCGTTACCTGTTACTGCGTTCTTTCTTTCTTCCAGTCTGATAAGTTTCCTCATGTCTTCATGAACATTGTTCACCTTTCATAAAGGAGACCTTCACATATTAATCACAGTTATTTTAAATTTCCAGTCTGTTTCAATGTCTCAGTGGCCTCTGAGTCTGGTTCTGTTAATTGCTTTGTGTTTTTTTCTTGAGACAGGGTCTTGCTCTATCGCTCAGGCTGGAGTGCAATGGCGCTCTCAGCTCACTGCAGCCTCGGCCTCTTGGGTTCAAGTGAACCCAAGTAGCTCGTGCCACAGCTCCCAAGTAGCTGGGATTACGGGCTTGAGCCACCATGCCTGGCTAATTTTTTTGGTATTTTTATTACAGATGGGGATTTTACCATGTTGGCCAGGTTGGTCTTGAACTGGCCTCAAGTGATCCGCCTGCCTCCGCCTCCTAACATGCTGGGATCACAGGCATGAGCTACCACGTTCGGCCACTTTTGTCTTTTTTTTTTCTTTTTTTGAGATGGAGTCTGGCTCTGTTGCCCAGGCTGCAGTGCAGTGGCGTGATCTTGGCTCACCACAACCACCACCTTCCAGGTTCACGTGATTCTCCTGCCTCAGCCTCCTGAGTTGCTGGGACTACAGGCATGTGCCACCATGTCTGGCGCGCTTTTTGTATTTTTAGTAGAGACGGGATTTCACTATGTTGGTCTGCCTGGCTTCAAACTCCTGACCTGTTCACTGGCCGGGCTCAGCCTCCCAAAGTGCCGATTACAGGTGTGAGCTACCGTGCCTGGCCCACTTTGTCTTTTAAAGGTGGTTGTTTTCTTTTTGGGGTCTTACAGTTTCTGACTGAATGCCAAACACTGCCTGCAGGTCAGTGGCGTCAGCTTAGGAGCTGAGCTGGGTTTGGGTTTTGTGGTTTTGTGGTTGCTGTGCTAACCTCTGCACACCTCTCTGCTTATCTGGGGCTGGGTCGGTGCACCCCATGGTCCAGCCTTCCCTGGACTCTCTGCATGTCTTCCCTCACCACTGTGGCAGTGGCTGCTGTTACTCCTTGGCCTGGTAGTAGCAGTGGCCTGGAGAGTATTTTCTTTATTCAGTTTTTGAGATGGAGTCTCGCTCTGTCGCCCAGGCTGGAGTGCAATGGTGGGATCTCGGCTCACTGCAGCCTCCGCCTCCTGGGTTCAAACGATTTTCCTGCCTCAGCCTCCTGAGTAGCTGGGATTACAGGTGCATGCCCCCATGCCCAGCTAATTTTTGTATTTTTATTTAACTTTAATTTTTATTTAATTTTTAATTTTTTTAAAGGCGAGGTTTCACCATATTGGCCAGGCTGGTCTTGAACTCCTGACCTCAGGTGATCCACCCACCTCGGCCTCCCAAAGTGCTAGGATTACAGGCGTGAGTCACCGTGCCTGGCATTATTTTATTTTATTATTATTTTTTTAAATTAATTTTTTTTCTTTATAAAGATGGGGTTTCACCATGTTGGCCAGGCTGGTCTTGAACTCCTGACCTCAGGTGATCCACCCACCTCAGCCTCCCCAACTGCTAGGATTACAGGCGTGAGCCACCATGCCCGGCCTATTTTTATTTTATTAAAAATTTGTGTGTGTGTCTGTGTGTGTGTGTGTGGCCAAGTCTTGCTCTGTCGTCCAGGCTGGACTGCAGTGGTGCAATCTTGGTTCACTGTAACCTCCGCCTCCTAGGTTCAAGCGATTATTCTGCCTCAGCCTCCCAAGTAGGTAGGACTACAGGCACACGCCACCACACCCAGCTAATTTTTGTATTTTTAGTAGAGATGGGGGTTTCACCATATTGGCCAGGCTAGTCCCGAACTCCTGATGTTGTGATCCACCCACCTCAGCCTCCAAAAGTGCTGGGATTACAAGCATGAGCCACTGTGCCTGGCCTAATTTTTGTATTTTTAGGAGAGTTGGGGTTTCACCATGTTGGCCAGGGTGGCCTTGAACTCCTGACCTCAAGTGATCTGCCTGCCTTGGCCTCCAAAGTGCTGGGATTACAGGCGTGAGCCACTGTGCCTGGCCTGTGCTGGGACTGTCTTTCATTTTTTTTTTATTACCCCCCCGCCCCCCCCGCTTTTTTTTTTTCTGAGACGGAGTCTCAGTCTGTCGCCCAGGCTAGAGTGCAATGGTGCGATCTTGGCTCACTGCAACCTCTGCCTGCTAGGTTCAAGCAATTCTCCTGCCTCAGCCTCCCGAGTAGCTGGGATTACAGGCACCCGCCACCATGCCTGGCTAACTTTTGTATTTTTAGTAGAGACAGGGTTTCACCATCTTGGCCAGGCTGGTCTTGAACTCCTGACCTCGTGTTCTACCCGCCTTGGCCTCCCAAAGTGCTGAGATTATAGGCATGAGCCACCATGCCTGGCCTGTGCTGGGGCTTTCTTGTCGGATGAGTGGCAGCTGGGATCCTCTGCCTTCTGCCATCCCCACCCGCTTGTCTCTCCTTCTCCTACCCACCTTCCTCTCTTTTGTCTGAAATCCAGGAATCTGGAGCAGTGAAGCTCCCACTTTCAGTTGTGAGTGGTGAGGAACTCGCTCATTTATTCCTTAGAGATAGTCCTTCTAGCCAGGCGCAGTGGCTCATGCCTGTAATCCCAGCACTTTGGGAGGCTGAGGTGGGCGGATCACCTGAGGTCAGGAGTTCGAGGCAAGCCTAACCAACATGCAAAAACCCTGTCTCTGCTAAAAATACAGAATTAGCCGGGCGTGTTGGCACTTGCCTGTAGTTCCAGCTACTCTGGGGTGGAGGCAGGAGAAGCGCTTGAGCCCAGGAGGCAGAGGTTGCGGTGAACCGAGATCGCACCATTGTACTCCAGCATGGGCAACAAGAGCAAAACTCTGTCTCAAAAAAAGAGATGTCCTTCTCAGGCGTGTGTGGAAGCAGTGGTGTGAGCTCCTACCAGATGCCATCGGGATGGGCAGAGGCAGCCCCTTGAGAAGACCTGAGCAGCCACTGTGGACCCTGCCAGTTCCCTCGTGGAAGGAGCATTTCTGGGGAAAGGACACTCCTCACTTGGGTGTCTGCTCGGTGGGATCTCAGCCGGACTTCAGCTCTGGATCAAGCAGTGAAAGGTGACTCTGGACTTTCACACATACCTCAAAGTGTGCAGACAATGGCAGAGCCACTCCTGAGTGTTTCAGACTGGTGTTACAAATGGAGAAACTGAGGCACAAAAGCGTTCTTTGGCTTGTGCTACCTCCTGAGCAGTCTGAGTGCTGAGCAAGGAAGGGTCTTAGGAATTCCATGTTCCCCACCTTAGTGAACACCTCAGCGTGAAAATTCCCTGGGCCAGCTTTCCCTGCGATCAGAGGCAGACCCATAAGGCAGCCTCTGGAAGAGACGTGGAGTTCTGGGGCTGCTGCAGGACAGGGGACGTGGCCCTGGCTCCTTGCGCCAGCCCTGTCCATGAGCAGTATCAGCAGCATGAAGCCTCACCCAGGTGAGGCTCAGCCTCTGTTGGGAGCCTCCCAGTGTGATGCTGCCGGCCAACTCAGTGGCCTTGGGGGTCTGCAGTCACCTGAGTGTTTCTGAGCAAGGCCCCTTTCCAGGCTGGTAGCTGGACCCTGCTTGCATGTGCTGGTGACATTTATGACTTATCATTTCACTTGGTTGGAGAAGTTTCTGCTAAGGTGCGTGGAACACCTGAGGTCAGGAGTTCGAGACCAGCCTGACCAATGTGGAGAGACCTTGTTTCTACCAAAAATACAAAATTAGCCAGGCATGGTTGGTGCCTGGGCAACAAGAGTGAAAATCTGTCTCAAAAACAAAAACCAAAAAAAGGAGAAGATGAATAAATCTGATGTTTTGCTAATTAAAATAATCAGGGCCAGACAGTGTGGCTCATGCCTGTAAGCAAACCCTTTGGGAAGCTGAAGTGGGAGAACTGCTTGAGTCCAGGAGTTTGAGTCCAGCCTTGGTAACGTGGCGTGGTGAGACCTCATCTCTACAAAAGTTAAAAACTAGTTGAGTTAGAACTTGAGAATAAGTGTTAAGGAAAAAAAAATGTTTAAAAAGACAGAGTGTGGTGGCTTATGTCTGTAATCCCAGTACTTTGGGAGGCTGACGCAGGAGGATTGTTTTGTTTCATTTTTGTTTTTGAGATGGAGTTTCACTCTGTCACCTAGGCTGGAGTGCAGTGGCGGGATCTCGGATCACTGCAACTTCCGCCTCCTGGATTCAAGCCATTCTCCCGCCTCAGCCTCCCAGATAGCTGGGACTACAGGCGTATGCCACCACACCCAGCTACTTTTAGTATTTTTAGTAGTGACAGGGTTGGCCATGATGGTCTCGATATCCTGTCCTCGTGGTGAGGCAGGAGGATTGCTTAAATCTGAGAGTTTGAGACCAGCCTGGGCAACATAGCAAAACCCCATCTTTACAAAAAAATACAGAAAATTAGCGAGGCGTAACGGTGCACACCTGTGGTCCCAGCTACTCGGGAGGCCAAGGAAGGAGAATCACTTGAGCCCAGGAAGGTCAAGGCTGCAGTGAGCTGTGATTGTGCCACTGCACTCCAGCCTGCATGAGAGACTGAGACCCTGTCTCAAAAAGATAAAAAAATGAGCCAGGTGTGATAGTGCACACCTGTAGGGTTAGCTAGTCGGGAGGCTGAGGTAGGAGGATCACTTTTTTGGTTGACGTTGTGATCACGCCACTGCCCTCCAGGCTGGGCCACAGAGGGAGACTGTTTCAAAATGAAAAGTAAAAACCAGGGTTCCATTCTTGCCAGTAGTCTGGTGGAATTAAGAGAAAGACTTTTCTTAGGGTGATTGATGGCCAAGGGGGAAGTGTAGCTCAAAGCTTCATAAACTCCCTACTCAAATAATCTAAGAGGTACACGGAAGCCACCTTTGAGATTCAGACATATGGCGCTTGCTGTGGTCCAGGTATGGCCAGGATGGGAGGGGAACAGGGTTCCTAACAGGGTTCTGGCTTTCCCGGGGTCTCTCTGGCTCCATCAGCCAGCCTCCTCCTGAGGCTCTGCTTGAGGATGAATCTCTGCCTGTGCACCCTCCTGACGGGCTGGGCTGTCCCCTGGTCCACACCATTGCCCTCGGCCAGCAGATTGAAATGTGTCTGAGTCAGGCTATGCAGGAGTCTTTGTGGGGGTTTCAAGGATTCTGAATTCTCATTCCTGCTCCATACCCAGCTCATGAATCCAAGGCGCCCCTCTGTGCCTCGGGTCACACCGAAGAGCGTTTGTGGTGCTGAATGTGGTGATCTAAGCAATCAGCACAAAGCCAGCTGCTGGGGAACAGGGCCCTTGGGCTGAATCCCTTCCCTGGTTCCAAGGCCACTGCTAGGGGATGGGGAGGGGGCCTCCACGGCCTCTACTTCCCCAGGGCTTTGAGGCACATCAGCTTCCCCCAGGCACTCCTTTTACGAATTTTTATGTTCGGTTTTCTTTTGAGACAGGGTCTCTCTCTGCCGCCCAGGCTGGTTAAGACAGGGTCTCGGCAGGGCGCTGTGGCTCATGCCTGTAATCCGAGCAGTTTGGGAGGCTGAGGCGGGCGGATCACCTTAGGTCAGGAGTTCGAGACCAGCCTGGGCCACCATGGTGAAACCCTGTGTCTGCTAAAAAAATCAACAATTAGCCAGGCATTGTGGCGGGCACCTGTAATCCCAGCTCCCTGGGAGGCTGAGGCAGGAGAATCGCTTGAACCCGGGAGCCAGGGGATGCAGTGAGCCAGAGAGTGCCACTACACGCCAGCCTAAGCGACAGAGCAAGACTCTATCTCAAAAAACAAAAAACAAAACACACACAAAAACGAGAGAGAGATGGGGTCTCGCTGTGTTGCCTAGGCTGGTCTGGAACACCTGAGCTCAAGCGACCCTCCAGCCTCGGCCTCCCAAAGTGCAGGGACCACCGGCGCGGCCACCGCGCGGACCCCGGCTGCTGAAACGCAGCCCTGCGCGGGGACCGTTTGGCCGCCGGGAGGAGGAACGGCGCTGCTCGGCGCCTCCCTCGGCTTGGCGGGCCAGGTGGTCTCTTCATGACCAATCCCAGTCATCCCTTGCAGGAACCACGCCTGAGGGGCCGCAGTCTCCCCGCGCGAGATGCCCCCGCGGATTACACCGCGGCAGCAACGCGGAATCCCAGCCCGCCCTTCTCCCGCGCAGGCGCCTCCGCCACGACGCACGAGGCCGCTTCGCGGGGCCTGGAGCTGAAGGGCGTGGCCTGGGTGCCACCAGCCAATGGACGCGAGCGCCTGGCCGCAGCCAATAGGAAGGCAGCGCGGGCTCAGACGCAGGGAGTCGCCGCCGGGGCCGCAGGAGCTCAAGCCATGGCCGACTCGCAGGTCCCGAACTCCTCCGGCCGGGGCCCAGGGGGCCGCCGGAGGTCCTGGACCGAGCTGCTGGGTAGGCGGGCGCTGCAGGCCGCGGGAGTGGGCGGCGCCGGGCCCCGGACGGGTTCCCGGGTACCCCGACTCCTCTCGCCCGAGCCTCCGCCCGTCCGATCCCAGGAGGCCGCGCCCGGGGGGCTGCGCGGGGTCGGCGTTAGGCTGGGGCGTGCGGCTGCCTCGGACCCGGCCCCGACCCGGCCCCTCCTGCGCCCGCGCGGCGCCCCTAGTCCCCGCCCCCGGGGCGCCCCCTTCTTTCCCGAACGCCGCCGCCTCCGGCCGCCCTGTCAGAGCCGGGTCTGGGCTGGGCGGCTCCGCGAACCGAGGTTCGTTCAGGGTCCGCCCGCCCGGCTCCCGCGGCCTGGGGTTCCCCGCGGCCTGGGGTTCCCCGCAGCGCAGAGGCCGCCCCTCGCCAGCCTCCCCCGGACTTCCCCACCCGGGCCCTCCGGGGCCATCTTCCCCGCTGTCTGCGCTGGGGCCGTTTCCGTTGGTTTCCCGAGGCCTGCGCCCTGCGGGGGAGGGCCGGCCCGTGTTGGGGAGGGCGTCCCGGTGGGTCTCGCGTCGCGGCCTCCGGCCTGTCCAGCCGGGGACCCCTGTGTCCACAGCGCTGTGACGCTTGGAACTGGCTTCTCTCCGTAGCTGGAAGGGTCAAGAGGCAAAAATACAATCCTGAGAGGGCACAGAAATTGAAGGAATCAGCTGTGCGCCTCCTGCGAAGCCGCCAGGACCTGAGTGCCCTGTTGCTTGAGGTAAGAGGAAGCTGGTGTCCCTCTGCCGGCAGATTGAGATTCGGGGTGTTTGAGCCCAGCCCTGGCGAAGCCTTCGTAAGAAAACCCCCGAGGCGGCGGGCGCGGTGGCCTGGTCCGCAGAGGGGAGGGTCTCCTGAGCCCAGGAGTTCTGACCAGCCTGGGCAACAGGGTGAGACCCTGCCTC
>CAUYLG010060874.1:0-18934 GCA_963573385.1 Cacajao melanocephalus | reverse complement strand
GTCTCTCACACTGCAAATTCCCCAAGTTGTTTGCTTTCTAGGCAAGTTGATGCCTATAGTTTTAAGATGGATTATTGCCTTATTCTATAAAAATTTATCCCACAAAAGATATTGTACCTCCTTTTTTTTTTTTTTTTTTTTTTTGAGACAGAATCTTGCTCTGTTACCCAGGCTGGAGTGTAGTGGCATGATCTTGGCTCACTGCAACCTCCGCCTCCTGGGTTCAAGCAATTCTTCTGCCTCAGCCACCACACTTGACTAATTTTTGTATTTTTACTAGAGACGGGGTTTCACCATATTGGCCAGGCTGATCTCGAACTACTGAACTCGTGATCTGCCTGCCTCAGCCTCCGAAAGTGCTGGCATTACAGGTGTGATCCACTGTGCCCGGCCTGTACTTCTTAAGTGACTATTTTATTTGAATCTTTCTTATTCTCAAACAAATTTGTTATCAACTGAATTTCCTCAAGGTATAACTTAAACCACTTCCTAGGTACATATAAAGACAAAAAGAAATTTTCTTCAAGAAGTTCATATGAGAGAATGCAATTTGGTTAACAATAAATTCATCATAGAATGGATATATTATGTAGACATATGACTGCCACACAGTTATAATATTTATACAATTTCAGTCTTGGATTGCATTGGCTTTATCTTCAGTCACTTCATGAAGTTTGAGATTATGTGAACATAAAAAGCCCTTCTTTATGAAATGAAAGAATACATAAAAGAATGCAACAAGGCCCTTTACCTAAATTATCATTATTTTAATTTTTAAAGGCTTTTTTCCTGTAAATACAGTAAATTTCTCAAGTAAGATATCATATCCAACTTGATCACTACTCTAGTTCCTAGAATAAAATAGGAGACAGTTATGAATATCTTATGAATAAACAGCTATGCTATTTAATTTACTTTCTAATTTACACTAATTTCTCAGTAGTATGAGAAAAAATAAATATAACTATGACATCAAGTAAACATTCCATGTTTGATGTCATAGTTATTTCTGAATGGTCTGCAGAATTTTGCTAAAAGCAAATTATTGCTTAGTTTATTTTTAAATTGTTGTTGTTGTTGTTGTTATCGGTTGGGTTTTACCAAGAAGGCTATGCCTAGATGGAATTTAGTGTGTAAAATGTTATTGGAGAATGTCTTTGGGATTAACAGCTGTGGTTGGGTGATAGGAAGTAGGATCAGACACAGAAAGATATCAGGTTGTGAGTCATGCCTGACAACAGCCTTGTCTGACCCTTTCAGTAGCTGTGGTGCTAGAATGACCCATCAAAGTTATCCTGGTTGGCATAATCAGTCATTAATTAGAGTCCTCCAGGGAAGGGGTGTAAGTTTGGGCAAGTTGACTTTTTGCAGCTGAGGAAATCTCTGAAGAGTGTCTGAAGGCTGTTTGCCAGCATCACTCTCAGATGTCTTTCCTTGAAAGCATAGCAGGGTGGTGGTCGTTTTGTATACAATATCTCAATAAATAAACCTATATCTGGTCAATGTTAACTATGTAATTAGGGAGGATGGTGCTAGAGTATCTTTGTATGACAACAGACACAAGTATAAATTAACATGGCTAACTGTATTTGATGAGAGAAGTTCAGATACTTAGAATGATACAAGACAGAATAATATAAAATGCTATATTTTGTGCTTCAGAGAATAAAAGCTTAATAAATACTGGAACTCTAGGGAGATGTGAAAGAGCTACAATTTGAGCTCATTGTTTTGATGTGGATTTGGTTTGGACAGGGTTAGGGTACAGTGAATTTCTTGCATTTTGCAAATCCTTAAGTAAGAGAGATTTGCCTTGTGTTTCATAAAAACTGTTCTACCTTGGAGAAATTACACTCAATGCTTCCACTTTCTGATAATCATTACCCTGCCTTACATTGATTTTACTCCCATACTGCAATAAGTATTCTCTTGGCTTCACTCAGAGCCCTTAACCATTCTCTCTTCTTCAAGTTTGTTAGCTGCTATAGCCTGCCTCAGTTTCTTGTTCTATCATCAGTAAATTCAAATGCTTCAACTACTTTCTTATGGCCATCTGGTCTGCTAGAGTCACCTTGCCAGCTGTCATCCATGCTAATGCTAAATCCAAAGACACATTCTTCTCACTACTAGTGCCAAGATGGAGCAAGTCCTTTCAGGGTGCAGAATGGCCCTTTTATACTAAGTTCACTCCACTTTTATTGGCCCTTGTACTACTTAAATACCTCTTTTTACACTTCATCCAGGAGGTTCCTCTTTCTTTTATCTAGTTTGACCCCTTACAGCCACTTTTATGTTTTGGAAGCTTGCAATCCTCTTTGTCTGTCACTTTTACTATGTATGCATCCTTTGCGGCAATCATTCACTGGATGCTGACATATCAGACATTATGCTTTACAATATAAATAACATATTTACTTCCTACACAACCTCAACAAGGTAAGTATTTTAATTATTACCCTAAAACTGAGGTAACTGAGACTCAGTTTAAATAACTTGCTAGCTAATGTTACATGGTTTATGTATTTCAGGCAGGATTCACATTGGGATGTATCTGACTCTGACACCTAGAAACTTTAAACTTGTCAAAAATAAGTGGCAAGCACAGTGTTGAGTGTTAAAATACACAGAGCTATAAGACACTCTCTTTGCTTTGAGTACTGCAGAGCTGAGTGTGGGAAACCACTAGTGCAGTTAGTGCTATAATAGTGGTACATATTACATGCTGTGAAAGCCTGGAGAACAGAGTGCTTACTCTGCCCAAAGGGCTTGGAGATGATTTTACAGAAGAGGTGATGTTTAAATTAGATCTCAGTGGACAAATATGACTTAGTCTTTCAATGATCAAGCTAGTTAGAATAGCGCAACGTTCTATGCAACAGCTTGGTAGTATGGAAAGCCCTGGCATGTTGAAATCTAGCCTCAAGAAACCTGTCTGGAAATATAGTTAATTGGGTGAAGTGAGAAGAGACAACACCAGAGAGATAAGTAGGGGAAAAAATTAAGACCCCTCATGTGTTAAACTAGAATGTCCTCCCCTTCCCTAATCTACTCCCCTTCGTTGGCAGATAAATGGAAGTTTTTAATGTGTGATTAGAAAACTGAAACTAGTGACTTTCCACATAACTCTGATTGAAATCAAGGATCTAATTTCAATAATTAAATAATGATGCTCCAGTTACCTCCCAGGGTTGCAGTTTTATGTATGATGAATCATACCTTTACTCATTTGCTGGGTAGCCTCTAGAAGATTTCATAGTTTTAGCAATTTGGTGCTAACACTGTGAAAACAGACCCCATGAACGATCCTTACAGGGAAAGTGTAGTCAATTATGTTGCTTAAGTGTTTTAAGATCACATTTGGTGAAAAGAATTATATTGTTCAAGAGTATAATCATCATTGTAAAGAATGTTTCAAAAAGTTCTTAAGTTGCTGCTCCTCCTGTCACATAACAAGATAGCAGGTTTTCATTTAATAGAAACCTTTCCCTGTAACTGCCCAATGGGTTCACCTTACCCAATTTGTAACCACCCAATGGGTTCACCTTACCCACTGCCAAGACAGAGCTGGTTTCTCAAGATAGGGGGATTGCAATAGAGAAAGAGGAACTAATGCAGAGCCGGCGGGGTGGGAGACTGGAGTTTGTAATCAGTCTCCCTGAACATTTGGGGATCAAAATTTATAAAGAATTTGGTGGGAGGGGAGGGGCAGTGAGTGGGGGAGTGCTGGTTGGTTGGGTCAAAAGTGAAATTATGGGGCATCCCTGTCTTCTAGCGCAGCTCCTGGGTGGGGGAAGTCACAAGATCAGATGGGCCCATTTCTCTATCTGGGTGGTACCAGTTGATCTATCAGGGATAGAGTCTGCAAAACATCTCAGGCACTGATCTGAGGAGCAGTTTAAGGAGGGTCAGAATCTTGTAGCCTTTGGTTATGTGACTCCTAAACCCTAATTTCTAATCTTGTGGCTAGTGCTAGTAGTATAGTCTCCAGCCAAGAAGGAAGTTTGTTCTGGGAAAGGGCTCTTACCATCTTTGTTTTAAACTATAAACTAAGTTCCTCCCAAAGTTAGTTCATCCTATGCCCAGGAATGAACAAGGACAGCTTGGAGGTTATCTGCAAGATGGAGTCGTTTAAGTTGACCTCTTTCACTGTCTCAGTCATAATTTTGCAAAGATGTTTTCATCCCTATGGATATTTTTAGTGTAAATTATGTGGAAAATGTGGTGATCCTTAGCATGAGAACTTTTCTGTTCTGAGTATTCACTATTTAAATTATATGTTTATCCTATTTTTCTGCCAGATGTTTTTCTAGAAACAGAATAAATATGTACATTCAAAAATTGATAAAATCATTAACTTCTCATAGTTGTAGGTCAATAATGAGGAATTGTAGCTATTGACCCAATTAATAGTTTTTATAATGGTGATTCTAAAATTTATGCTAATAACTATGGTCACAAATTGATGAGATGCTCTTCTCTGATAATTGAGTATAGATGCTTTTAACAATGCTAAACTTAAAATGAACCTTTTTAACATAGTTACCCAATTGTAATCATTTTATGATAGTTTTTTAAGTTAGTGATTAATTTTGAATTCAGTTCAGACAATACTTCTAAATAGATTTTTCAAATTTTTGACTGCCGTAATTAAAAAATTAGCTATTCATTTTGATATGTATTCCCACTTACAAGTCATTCTACATTATCAATACTTAATCAGGTTTCTGCTCCTGGAAATTAAAAGTTGAAACTGATAAAAACATTTTTGTGTGGAAGTGGATTTTATAGATAAGGAAAAAGAGACTGATGGGTAAGCTATTAGGGCTACTTATATGGGCTACAAATTTGTTTTAAACTGGGTCTGGTTGATTTAAGAAAATTATATGTGGACATTCACTTTAATGCTTTTGAAATGTTAACTAGATTTATGCTTTTAGACATACTGGCATTCTTATATTTTCCTTCAAATTGACTGTAGAAAATTATCTTCTGGCTGATATATTTTATAGATACAGATACTACATTTTAATTAAAAAGTACACTCAAGGAAAGAAGAGATCATAAATTACTTTAGGGAATAGGAATGTATGTTTTTTGCTGTGATTACATTTTACAATCTAAAAAATGAACATTCTGTGAAGATTATATGAAGATTGAACCAACTGGAAACACTTTTGACTTGGCTTAACTTTTGTTGGCTTGAGATCTTACCTAGGGCCCATGATAATGTTAAAGCTGATAATTGCCCATGATAATTTTAAAGCTGAGATTGCAATTATAGATTTTCAGGATTTGAACACAGTTATATTTATTTTCTTCTTGTATTTTCCACATACTCAAAATAGAAAATTATACACTTACATTGTTTCTCATATCTTCTATAGCAATGGGAGTTATTATCTTTCTCACCTCTTACAAAGGTGTAGATTAAGTACTGCAGAAGGACATGTGCTGTTAAGCCTAAGATTTATTTGTTGACACAAAATTCTAAATCTTATTAGAAGATTCTAATTCTAAATCTACCTTTCAGTGCCTAATGGCTAACATTTAGAACTAGTGTATGTCATGTGATTTTCTCAATGGTTAAGTGTGTAGTGATTAAGATCATAGTTTCTGAAGACAAAATGCCTGGTTAGAATTTCAGCTCCACTACTTATTAGCTGAGTGGCCTGGGACAAGTTACTTCACCTCTCTGGGTTAAGTTTTATCATCTGTAAAATGGTAATAATAATAGCACCTATTTTGCAAGGCTGTTTTGGGAATTAAATGAGTCAAAATGTAAAATATAATTACAATAGTAATAATTTAAATGTCAATTGTAATGATGATTATTAGTCAAAATTTATCTGCAAAAGAAAAAATTTGGATTTTCTATTTCTTTTAGCTACCTGTTAGATTGTCTGTTTGAATTGGATTTGAAAGCATATCTTCATTTGTTCCAAGCATTTATGTTTCTTGGTATTACTTTTTGTTTTAATTTAATTTTTAATTGTTCATGTATTTACATAGCCCAAAAGCTATAGCAATATGAAAAAAATAGATATTGAATTTCATACCCATATTTTCTCAGTTTATTCAATGCTTGCCCAGTCATCCCTCCAGAATGAACCATTTTATTAGTTTCTTGTGTATTCTTCCAATTTTTTAAAATAAAAATATAAGTAAATGTGAACATATATTCTTATTTTTCCTTCTTAATACACAAAAAGAAACACATTACAAACTTAATTTCATACCTTGGTATTTATCACAATATATTTTAGAGCTCTTTTTATGTTAGTACATAGAAAACATTCACATTGGATAATTACATTCTATGGCTATACAGCAGTTTACTTAATTTGTCACTATTGCTAGAACTTTGGGTGTTTTCTGAACTTTTGCTATTACAAACAGTGCTGTAATTAAGAACCCATGTCATTTCACGTGTCTGAAGGTATAAGTGTAGAGTGAATTTCCAGGAATTTGATCCCAGGTCAAGGCTAAAAACATCTGTAATCTTTATAGATAATATGAGATTACCTTTCAGGGAGGTTGTTCCATTTTACATTTCTACCAGCGATACATGCCAGCATTTGTTTCCTTGTTTTCTATAGAGGATAGGTCATTATCAAATCTTAGCATCTTCTCTAGTTTGAAAAGTGACAAATGGTATTCCAGTGTTCTTTTTTTTTCTTAAAATGACAGAAATTTATTCTCACAGTTCTGGAAGCCAGAATTCCAAAATGATGGTATTGGCGGGGCCATGCTCCATCTGTCTCTAGGGGAGTATCCTTCCTTGCCTCTTCTGGCTTCTGGAAGCTTCTTGGCTTGTAGGTGCATTGCCGCAATCCTCCAGCTTCATGTGGCATTCTCCTTATGCATCTATGTCTTCACATGGCCATCTTCTTATAAGGACACTGGTCATATTGGAATAGAGGCCCACTCTACTCCAGGGTGTCTCATCTTAACTAATTACATCTGCAGTGACCTAAAGATGGTTCCTTACTAACAATGGTTCAACTCAATTTTTCGACTTTACAATGGGTTTATTGGCATATAACCTAATCATAAGTTGAGGAGCATCTATATTTTGAAATAAGATCACATTATGAGATACTGGATGTTAGGACTTTTTATATATATATATATATATACATATATATATATATATATATATATTTTTTTTTATGACAGATGTAATTTAACCCATAACAGCACCTGATAAATATTATAGAAAATAATAAACCAGTCTTGAACTGATGTTTCTATCCATAAGTTTCACTATGGTTTCAAATTCATAGAGGTCCTATATTCAGCAACTAGAAAGAAACCAGAATAGACTCAAAAGCAATCCTCCAGGAATCCCTACTTTTCCAGTCACCATATGTTCTCTGGGGTATGTGTTAAAGGAAGAATAGAGTTCCTACTTGTATTCTCTAGGATTGCATATGGGCAGAAGTAAAAGGAAATATTCTGGCAAGAAAAGAAAAGGGTTTCCCACTACAAGATATTATGGAAACCAAAAACAACTTGCTGACCAGATGAATATCTAATTTTTACAAACACTTCCAGTGTACCTTTAACATGAATTTCCCTTATTTTGAATGAAGTTATACAACTCTATTTCTGCAGTTGTAAATTTTTTTTCTGTCTATGTTCTTTCTTAACTGAGTTGGTTGTCTTTCACTTCCTAAGTTCTATATACTCTTTATATGTTAAAGAGATTAGCTTTTATGATAAAAATTATAAATACTTTTTGTCATTTGGCTTTTGATGTGTTATGGTGATACATAATGTGCATAAATATGTTTAAATGAGGTTGATCAATTTTCTCTTTTTTGGCTTCTAAATGTTTCTTACTTGGGTGGAAAGCAATTTCTTAGAATTTTAATTTTGCATTGGTTTATTGAATTTGATTATTTCACTGATAAAACTCTATTTCATCACATTCAATAGGAAGAAGAAGTAATGGAAGGAAGGCAGGAAATGTTTTGATGTAAATTTCTTGAGCTTTGGAAAATTATGACAAAAATAAGCTATTGAAGTATTTCAAGTAAAATAACAATCCCAATCTCAGTAAACTGGATACATGTAACTTTGATTATTTTCTTCAAAGATCACTTTTCATGAAACAGAAGCTGAGAGTTGGCTTTAAGTATCTCCTCTTTATTTTGGAGTGATTTTTCCCTACTAATATTGATAATATTTATTGGGCATTGAGAATAGAGAGTCTGCACCTGAATAATAGATACCTATACTTTACTTAATACGAATGTACTATACCTTAAGAAAATGTTTCCTTCAAACACTATTTGTTCAAATGCTTTATTTCTCAACTTATGCATTCTATTATAGTCAGTGTCTATATTGAAGCTGTTCATAAATAATTGTAAAGGGTACTGAAACCTTAAAAAATAATATTGAAGTTAATAAACTGATTTAATTTTTAAATATCTCTAATTTAATATATACATATTCTGACTTTTAAAAAAGTTATGACCCTCAAGGTCAATTTCTTATTTATGCTATCAATGATCAATAAATTAATGCCAATTTAATTGGTAATGAATTAATTTTATTTAATTATAAAAGTTAGGTAGATGTGGCCTTAAATAACACATTTTCATGAAATTGAATGTCATTGTACACCTAAGGAAGTCTTTTTATTATTCTTTCTTGTTTTGTTAAATTATAGGCTTGGCTTACTATCTAATCATTATAAATTTTTAGTGATACATGATATTAGTGTGGAATATAATGGTAAATTATTTTTCATAGAGTAAAAATAAGCCAGAGGACCACAAATAAATAAAGCATGTTTAAAAGTTTTAGAAAGAAAAGTATAAATGGATCCCTGTATATATTACATTAGGAGGAAGAAAACAAAATAACTGGATTTCATGGTATATATTTTGTATATACATAGATACATAAAATATATACACATATTTATATAT
Organism: Cacajao melanocephalus; assembly: GCA_963573385.1. Lineage (NCBI taxonomy): Eukaryota > Metazoa > Chordata > Mammalia > Primates > Pitheciidae > Cacajao > Cacajao melanocephalus. Next base: position 9,992 of record CAUYLG010060874.1, on the reverse strand, counting down.
GTAAATATTTAATATACATATATTTAAAGTTAAGATATATTTTCCACTTTTTCCTATGTGAGCATTTAAACATGAAGCCCCTTTTCTGTGTTTCTTATTCACGTATAGTATGTAATTTTAATCTTTATGTGCCAAAGTCATGGACAAAGACTTAAAATTCAGTAATACAGAAAATAAGTACTCAAAATATATTTTGATCTATGTTTCTATGTTCTAAATCAAAATATATCACATCATTTTCAGGGGTCAAGAAAACAATATTAGATCAAAAAAAATTGCTCCTAGTACACACTGTGGGGTCTTACACATCTTGAATGAAAAATGTTATATAGGAATCCTACAATTTATGGTATATGCTATCTAGGATTTATGGTATATGCTATTTTGTTAAACATATTGATATTCTATTTTCATGTGCTTGATAAACATACCTATCTTCAAATGTGCAAATGAATTGTATATCCATAACATCAAATATTATATATATGCACTTATGAAGTGTAAACAATAACAAAAAAAACCAAAATGCCCAAATATAGTGCTAATATATTTGAAAGTTCTGGTTCAACTGAAACCGATTGTGGATTTAACAAAACCAGAGACATGTTTTATTTTGGAGGTGTACCTGAATTAAATATGCAAGCCATGTATGTTGAAAACATGTCGGTTTGTAATTGGATCTTTCTTGAAGCAGTATAGACATGCACAATAGACGTGGCTTTTGTTCCTGCAATTACTTTAAAATTAATGGGGAAAGGAGAGCAGCTAGTATGCTATCTCACTTGTCATAATACATGTTTCTTTTTAATTCTTTTCAAGGAAATGCATAGCCAAATGAAAATAGTAGTTCAAATTGCATTTTAAATTGTTTGAATTCTGCTATTAAAGGAAACATATAGGGCAAAGTCAAAAGAATAATTTATTTCTTATTTCCAGTGAATGTTTAAGAATACAGCAACAATTATAAAACAATGTTATTATTATAATTGACAAAAAATAACTACTGTGACCTCTTTATGATCTCTCTGTTCATAAATTGGATTGTTGCATTAACATGTGATAGCTACAAAACATATTTTACTAGATTTCATTACTCTTGCATTTTTCTTTAATTTAAAGGAGATAAAAGACAGTCCTACAGATACTTATCTGTTACAACAAAATGCTGTACCCTAAATTTTTATAATAGGTATATTGTTGAAAATAGTTAATTTTTGATTTACTTTGGAAAATATAACTATCAAAAATTTTAAAAAGTAATTTATCTAGGGAAAAATAATTTATTCTATCATACTTCCAAAAATCTTGGGACTATAAATAACTTATACATTATATTTTAATATATATTAATCATTTTATTGATGTTCAGTTCTAGTATTTTTAAAAATTAACCAAATATTCCTCTCAACTTTTCTACCACCTAGTGGTACTATTTGAAAATATAAAATAACAATGTTTTTTATCTGTGTTGACGCAGAAAACAAGAAAATTTATGAAATTAAATTGTTTCTATATGTCGTGTAGTATGAAATATATTATTTTTAGAATATGGCTGGATACATATTAAGTGATCAGTAAATATTTGTGTTTGTTGATAAAATGAATTTCATTATTTAATATTTTCTCTTAAAAACACCCTGTCCACTAGAAACCTCTAGTTTATAACCAGAATATCTGCAGATATTTACTTTCAAAGCCATTTAAATCATTCAACAAATACTGAATTAAGTATTTAAATATTTCCATCACATTTTCAGGAGAAAATATATTAAACATGCAAAAATGCCTTAATGTTAAAAAGCACTATAATTCTGTACTTATATACTGATATCTCAAATATTCTCAAGTGCATTGGTGCTTTAATTACAGATAGCATTTAACTGCATAGTTTGCACTTAAAAATCACTGAAATTGGTTTAGAAGAACCTTTAAATATTTGCTTTCTTCATGCTATACTTTAAAAAATTTAAATAAATGTTAGGTTATGATATTTCAGTACATGTTTTAACACATCTGTGAATTTTAATGTATATACATTTTAATTAAATAGCTAAAAGGTAAAGAATTTATTTTTTATGAGTGGATTTTGCATACCATTTGTAGATTTGATGAATAATTACTCTGAATATATGAATTCTTTTCATCTAAATAACCTATGTCAGTATGATATCATAAATAATTTCTGGCTCCTCTGATGAAACAGACTGAGCAAATAATTCTTAAGAGTTGAAGTATCACAGAAACATTTTCTAATAATTTAAAGATGTTATTTTTTAACTTTCAAAATAATCTCATATTTAGTCTTCAAGTCCTGGTTCCATCTCAGTTTAATCTGGTTCTTAAAGGAAAGACTTAGATCATGGCCATCCAATCCTTAAAATTAGCTAAAATTTGCACAGGGATTTCTTTTGAGAGTTCTGAAAGCTATAATAATTTGAAGGACCAACAGTAGGAAAGATAAGTAGAAATGCCTCAGAGTTTATTACGTGAGGATAGACCAACAACAAAGCCAAAACAATTAATGTCCACCACAGATGAAAGCCAGCATGCCTACCCTTAAAAAGCTGTCTTTTTAAATGTCTATAAAGAAGAACTGAGACACCATTGACCATTGAATGCTATAACCACTTTTGCCCTTTTTAGAATTTCCATGTTCTCCCAGTGATGATTTTATACTTATTACTATCCTCATGGGGAATTAAAACATAATGTTTTTCCTTTTTCAAATTGTTTTACTTTTTATTTTTCTATATTAATTTATTTTATTTCCATAGGTTATTGGCAGAACAGGTGGTGCTGGTTATATTAGTAAGCTCTTTAGCGGTAATTTGTGAGATTTTGGTGCACCCGTCACCTGAACAGTATACACTTGCACCCAATTTGCGGTATTTTATCCATCACCCCCTTCCCATCCTTTCTCCATGAGTCCCCAAAGTTCACTGTGTCTTTCTTATGCCTTTGTATTCTCATAGCTTAGCTTCCAAATATGAGTGAGAACACACAATGTTTGGTCTTCCATTCCTGAGTTACTTCACTTAGAATAATAGTCTTGAATCTCATCTAGGTCACTGCAAATGCCATTAATTCATTCCTTTTTGTGGATGAGTAGTATTCCAGCATATATATATATACCACAATTTCTTTATCTACTCATTGATTGATGGCCATTTCAGTTGGTTCCATGTTTTTGCAGTTGCAAATCATGCTGCTATAAACATGCATGAGCAAGTATCTTTTTGTATAATGACCTCTTTTCTTCTGGGTGGATACCCACTAGTGGGATTGCTGGATCAAATGGTAGTTCTACTTTCAGTTCTTTAAGGAACATCCACACTGTTTTACATAGTGGTTGTACTAATTTACATTCCCACCAGCAGTGTAGGAGCATTCCTGTTCACTGCATCTATGCCAACATCTATTTTTTTTTTAAATTTTTTGAATATGGCCATTCTTTCAGGAGTAAGGTGATATCTCATTGTGGTTTTGATTTGTATTTCCCTAATCATTATTGATGTTGAGCATTTTTTCATGTGTTTGTTCGCCATTTGTATATAATATTTTGAGAATTGTCTATTCGTGTCCTTAGCCCAATTTTTGATGGGGCTGTTTGTTTTCTCCTTGCTAATTTGAGTTTGTTGTAGATTCTGGATATTAGTCCTTTGTCAGATGTATAGATTGTAAGATTTTCTCCCACTCTGTGGATTTCAACTGTATTTTTTCCTTAATCAGATAATACAGCTATATGATATGCCAACTACAGACTGCATTGATTCACTAAACAAATTCTGTTATACTGTAATTTGAATCTCCTCACAACAACTTATTTAAATCGCACCAACAGTTTTCAATTAAGGGTCAGTTGTGGGTATTCATGTTTCTGGTTTAGTCCCCCAAGTCTGATACTCTTTAATAGAAAATTGTGTAGTATTTTATTTTTAAGTTCTGGTGTACATGTGCAGGATATGTAGGTTTGTTACATAGGTAAATGTGTGCCATGGTGGTGTGCTGCACCTATCAACCCTATCACCCAAGTATTAAGCCCAGCATGCATTAACTATTTTTCCTAATGCTCTTCCTCCCCCAACCCCAACCCTGGCAGGCCCCAGTGTGTGTTGTTCCTCTCTCTGTGTCTACATGTTCTCATTGTTCAGCTCCCACTTGTAAGTGAAAACATGCAGTATTTAGTTTTCTGTTCCTGTGTTAGTTTGCTAAGGACAATGGTCTCTAGTTCCATCCATATTCCTATAAAAGACATGATCTCATTCCTTTTTATGGCTGCATAGTATTCCATGGTGAATAGGTATCACATTTTCTTTTTCCAGTCTATCATTTTTGGGCATTTGGGTTGATTCCATGTCTTTGCTATTGTGAGTAGTGCTGCAGTGAACACAGACATGCATGTATCTTTGCAATAGAATGGTTTATATTCCTTTAGGTACATATCCAGTAATGGGATTGCTGAGTGAAATGGTATTTCTGGTTCTACATCTTTGAAGAATTGCTACACTATCTTCCACAATGGTTGAACTAATTTGCATTTTCACCAACAGTGTAAAAGTGTTCCTGTGTCTCCATGACCTCACCAGCATCCCATGTTTCTTGGCCTTTCAATAATCACTATTCTTTTTTTTCATTATTGTACTTTAGGTTCTAGGGTACATGTGCAGATCATACAGGATTGTTGCATAGGTACATTCATGGCAATGTGGTTTGCTGCCTCCAACCCCTGTCACCTATATCTGGCATTTCTCCCTATGTTATCCCTCCCCAACCTCCCCAGCCCCTGTTGTCCTTCCCCTAGCCCTCCATAACACACACCCCAGTGTGTGATACTTCCCTCCCTGTGTCCATGTGTTCTCATTGTTCAACACCTGCATATGAGTGAGAACATACGGTGTTTGATTTTCTGTTCTTGTGTCTGTTTGCTGAGAATGATGGTTTCCAGATTTATCCATGTCCCTACAAAGGGCACAAACTCATTGTTTTTTATGGCCGCATAGTATTCCATGAAGTATATGAGCCATATTTTCCTTGTCCAGTCTATCATCAATGGGCATATGGGTTGGTTCGGGGTCTTTGCTATTGTAAACAGTGCCACAGTGAACATACACGTGCATATGTCTTTATAATAGAATGATTTATGATCCTCTGGGTATATACCCAGTAATGGGATTGCTGGGTCCCTAGAAATTTCCATTTCTAGGTCCTTGAGGAAGCACCACACTGTATTCCACAATGGTTGAACTAATTTACACTCCCACCAACAGTGTAAAAGTGTTCCTATTTCTCCACATCCTCTCCAGCATCTGTTGTCTCCAGATTTTTTAATAATCACCATTGTAACTGGTGTGAGATGGTATCTCAATGTGGTTTTGATCTGCATTTCTCTAATGACCAATGATGATGAGCATTTTTTCATATGTTTGTTGGCCTCATAAATGTTTTCTTTTGAAAGTGTCAGTTCATATGCTTTACCCACTTTTGAATGGGTTTGTTTGTTTTTTTCTTGTTTTAGTTCTTTGTAGATTCTGGATATTAGCCCTTTGTCAGATGGGTAGATTGCAAAAATGTTTTTCCATTCTGTTTGTTGCTGGTTCACTCTAATGATTGTTTCTCTTGCTGTACAGAAGCTCTGGAGTTTAATTAGACCCCATTTGTCGATTTTGGCTTTTGTTGTCAATGCTTTTTGTGTTTTACTCATGAAGTCCTTGCCTGTGCCTATGTCCTGAATGGTTCTTGCCTAGGTTTTCTTCTATGGTTTTTATGTTGTTAGGTCTTTTGTTTAAGTCTTTAATCCATCTAGAGTTCATTTTAGTGTAAGGTGTCAGGAAGGGGTCCAGTTTCTGCTTTCTGCACATGGCTAGCCAGTTTTCCCAACACCATTTATTAAATAGGGAGTCCTTTCCCCATTGATTGTTTTTGTTAGGTTTGTCAAAGATCAGATGGTTTTAGATGTGTGGTGTTGCTCCTGAGGCCTCTGTTCTGTTCCATTGGTCTATATCTCTGTTTTGGTACTGGTACCATGCTGTTTTGATTACTGTAGACTTGTAGTATAGTTTGAAGTCAGGTAGCATGATGCCTCCAGCTTTGTCCTTTTTGTTTAGGATTGTCTTGGCTACGTGGGCTCTCTTTTCGTTCCATATGAAGTTTAAGGTGTTTTTTTTCCAGTTCTGTGAAGAAGGTCATTGGTAGCTTGATGGGGATAGCATTGAATCTATAAATTACTTTAGGCAATCAAATTAGATCTCAGGATTAAGAAACTAACTCAGAACCGCACAACTTCGTGGAAACTCAGCGATTGACTCCTGAATTTCGACTAGAGATAAACAAGGAAATGAAGGCAGATATAAAGATGTTCTTTGAAACCAACGAGAATGAAGACACAACATACCAGAATCTCTGGGACACATTTAAGGCAGTGTCTAGAGGGAAATTTATGGCAATAAATGCCCACATGAGAAGAGAGAAAAAATCTAAAATCAACACCCTATCATCAAAATTGAAAGAGCTAGAGGAGCAAGATCAAAAAACTAAAAAGAAGGCAGAAGACAAGAAATCACTAAGATCAGAACAGAACTAAGGGAGATAGAGACACAAAAGAACTCTTCAAAAAATCAATAAATCCATGAGCTGGTTTTTTACAAAGATCAACAAAATAGACAAACTGCTAGCCAGATTAATAAAGAGAGAAGAATCAAATAGATGCAATAAAAAATGATAAAGGGGATATCACCACCAATTCCACAGGAATGCAGACTGCCATAAGAGATTACTACAAACAACTCTATGCACATAAACTAATAAATCTGGAAGAAATGGGTAAATTCCTGGACACTTGCACCCTCCTGAGCATAAACCAGGAAGAACTTGAAACCCTGAATAGACCAATAACAAGGGCTGAAGTTGAGGTAGCAATTAACAGCCTACCAACTAAAAAAAGTCCAGGCCCAAATGGGTTCACAGCTGAATTCTACGAGATGTACAAAGAGGAGCTGATACTACACCTTCTGAAACTATTCCCAACAATACAAAAAGAGAGAATCCTTCCCAAATCATTTTATGAGACCAACATCATCCTGATGCCAAAACCCAGCAGAGACTCAACAAAAAAAGAAAACTTCAGGCCAATATCCATGATGAACATAGATGCAAAAATATTCAATAAAATACTGGCAAACATTGCACATCAAAAAGCTGATCCATCACGATCAAGTAGGCTTCATCCCAGGCAAGGCTGGTTCAACATATGCAAGTCTATAAACATAATCCACCACATAAACAAAACCAAAGACAAAAACCACATGATTATCTCAAGAGATGCAGAGAAAGTCTTTGACAAAATTCAACAGCCCTTTATGCTAAAAACTCTCAATAAACTAGGTATCGATGGAACGTATCTCAAAATAATACAAGCTATTTACAACAAACCCACAGCCAATATCATACTGAATGGGCAAAAACTGGAAGCATTCCCTTTGAAATCTGGCACTAGACAAAGATGGCCTCTCTCACCACTCCTATTCAATATAGTATTGGAAGTTCTAGCCAGAGCAATCAGGCAAGAAAAAGAAATACAGGGTATTCAATTAGGAAAAGAGGAAGTCAAATTGTCTCTATTTGCAGACGACATGATTGTATATTTAGAAGACCCCATCATCTCAGCCCAAAATTTCCTTAGGCTGATAAGCAACTTTAGCAAGGTCTCAGGGTACAAAATCAATGTGCAAAATCACAAGCATTCTTATACACCAGTAACAGACAAACAGAGAGCCAAATCATGAATGAATTCCCTCAATTGCTGCAAAGAAAATAAAATACCTAGGAATACAACTAACAAAGGATGTAAAGGACCTCTTCAAGAAGTACAAACCAGTCCTCAAGGAAATAAAAGAAGACACAAACAGATAGAAAATAATCACTATTCTGACAGGCATGAGATGATATTACATTGTGGTTTTTGATTTGCATTTCTCTAATGATCAGTGATGTTAAACTTTTTTTATATGTTTGTTGGCCACATGAATGTCTTATATTGAGAAATGTCTGTTCATATCCTTTGACCACTTTTTAATGGGTTTGTTTGTTTTTTTCTTGTAAAATTGTTTAATTTACTTGTAGATTGTGGATATTAGACCTTTGCCAGATGGATAGAGTTCAAAATTTTTCTCCTACTCTCTAGGTTGCCTGTTCACTCTGAAGATAGTCTCTTCTGCTGTGCAGAAGGTCTATAGTTTAATTAAATCCCATTTGTCAATTTTTTCTCTTGTTGCAATTGCTTTTGGTAATTTCATGAAATCTTTACCCATGCTTATGTCCTGAATGGTATTGCCTAGGTTTTCTTCTAGAGTTTTTATATTTTTGGGTTTTACATTTCAATCTTTAATCCATCTTGAGTTAGTTTTTGTATAAGGTGTCAGGAAGGGGTCCAGTTTCAGTTTTGTACATTTGGCTAGCCAGTTCTCCCAGCACCATTTATTAAATAGAGAATTCTTTCCCCATTGCTTGTTGTTATCAGGTTTGTCAAAGATCAGATGACTGTAGAAGTGTGGTATTATTTCTATATTCTCTATTCGGTTCCATTTGTCTACATGTCTGTTTTTGTACCAGTACTATGCTGTTTTGGTTACTGTAGCCTTGTAGTATAGTTTGAAGTACAGTACCATTGCTTTTTGCTTAGGATTGTCTTGGCTATGTGGACTCTTTTTTGGTTCCATATAATTTAAAAAATAGTTTCTTCTAATTCTGTGAATAATGTCAATGGTAGTTTAATGGGAATAGCATTGAATCTATAAGTTACATTGGGTAGTATGGCCATTTTCATGATATTAATTCTTATTATTCAGGAGCATGGAATATTTTTCCACTTGTTTGTGTCCTGGCTGATATCCTTGAGCAGTGGTTTGTAGCTCTACTGTAAGAGGTCCTTCACTTTCCTTGTTAGCTGTATTCCTACATATTTTATTCTATTTGTAAAAATTGTGAATGGGACTTCATTCATAATTTGGTTCTCTACTTGCCTGTTTTTGGTGTATAGGAATGCTTGTGACTTTTGTACATTGATTTTGTATCCTGAGACTTTGCTGAAGTTGCTTATCAGCTTAAGGAAATTTTGGGCTGAGACGATGGGGTCTTCTAAATATACAATCATGTCGTCTGCAAATAGAGACAATTTGACTTCCTCTTTTCCTAGTTGAATACCCTTTATTTCTTTTTCTTGCCTGATTGCCCTGGCCAGAACTTCCAATACTATGTTGAATAGGAGTGGTGAGAGAGGTCATCCTTGTTCATTGCTAGTTTTCAGGGATAATGCTTCCTGATTTTGCCCATTCGATATGATATTGACTGTGAGTTTGTCATAAATGGCTCTCATTATTTTGAGATATGTTCCTTTAATACCTTGTTTATTGAGAGTTTTTAACATGAAGGGATGCTAAATTTTATTGAAGGCCTTTTCTTCATCTAATGAGATAATCATGTGGTTTTTGTCTTTAGATCTGTTTTAATAGGTATAATAAATGTAATAGATACATTTATTGATTTGCACATGTTGAACCAGCCTTGAAGGATGAAGCCAGTTTGATCATGGTGGATAAGCTTTTCAATTTGCTCCTGGATTCAGTTTGACAGGATTTTTTTTTTTTTTTGAGAGAAAGAAAGAAGAAGAAAGAAAAAAGGGAGAGAGAGAACAGAATTCTTGCTCTATTGCCCAGGCTGGAATGCAATCTAGGAATAGGTATTAAAAACCTCTTTTATGCCGATAATTGTACTTAATGAGAAACAGGAAGGAATAAGGGAAGAAAATAAACAGCCAACCAATATTTCATTTAAGTTTGTGAACTGCTATGCAAATGCTGAAGAGTGATTTATTTCCAATTATATAGTCACTTTCAGAATAGGTGTAATATGATACTGAGAAAAATGTATGTTCTGGAGACCTGGGATGAAGAATTCTATAGATATTCACTAAGTTTACTTATTCCAGGTCTAAATTC
>CAUYLG010060869.1:0-22460 GCA_963573385.1 Cacajao melanocephalus | reverse complement strand
GCATCTATTTGATTTGTCTCTCTTTTCTTTTTTATTAATCTGGCTAGCAGTCTGTCTATTTTGTTGATCTTTTAAAAAAACCAGCTCCTGGGTTTATTGATTTTTTGAAGGGTTTTTTGTGTCTCTATCTCCTTCAGTTCGGCTCTGATCTTAGTTCTATCTCTTGTCTTCTGCTAGCTTTTAACTTTTTTTGATCATGCTCTTCTAAGTCTTTCCATTTTGATGATAGGGTATCAATTTTAGATCTTTTCTGGTTTCTCATGTGGGCATTTATTGCTATACATTTCCCTCTAGACACTGTTTTAAATGTGTCCCAGAGATTCTGGTACGTTGTTTCTTCATTCTCATTGGTTTCAAAGAAGATCTTTATTTCTACCTTCATTTCATTGTTTATCCAGTAAACATTCAAGAGCCAGTTGTTCAGTTTCCATCAAGTTGTGTGGTTTCCAGTTAATTTCTTAATCCTGAGTTCTAATTTGATTGTGCTGTGGTCTGACAGACTTCGTTATGACTGCCGTTCTTTTGCATTTGCTGAGGAGTGATTTACTTCCAATTCCATGGTGAATTTTAGAGTAAGTGGGACGTGGTGCTAGAAAAATGGATATTCTGTGGATTTGGGGTGGAGAGTTCTGTAGATGTGCATTAGGTTCGCTTGGTCCAGCTCTGCATTTAAGTCCTGGATGACCCTTCTTGATTTTCTGTCTTGTTGATCTAATATTGACAGTGGAGTGTTAAAGTCTCTCACTACTATTGTGTGGGAGTCTATGTCTCTTTGCAGGTCATTAAGAACTACCTTTATGTATCTGGGTGCTCCTGTCTTGGGTGCATGTATATTTAGGATAGTTAGCTCTTCTTGTTGCATTGATCCTTTTACCATTATGTAATGCCCTTCTTTGTCTCTTTTGATCTTTGTTGGTTTAAAGTCCGTTTTATCAGAGACTAGGATTGCAACCCCTGCTTTTTTTTTTTTTTTTTCCTCTCCTTTTGCTTGGTAAATCTTCTTCCATCCCTTTTATTTTGAGTCTATGTGTGTCTTTGCATGTGAGATGGGTCTCCTGAATATAGCACACTGATGGTTCTTGACTTTTTATCCAGTTTGCTAGTTTGTGTCTTTTGATTGGGGCATTTAGTCCATTTACATTTAACTTTAATATTGTTATATGTGAATTTGATCCTGCCATTTTGTTACTGGTTAGATGTTTTGCCCTTTGGTTGGAGCAATTTCTTCATTGCATCATTGGTCTTTATCATTTGATTCTTTTTTTGCAGTGGCTGGTACTGGTTGTTCCTTTCTGTGTTTAGTGCTTCCTTCAGGAACTCTTGTAAGGCAGGTCTGGTGGCGGCACAATCTCTCAGGAATAGCTTGTCCATAAAGGATTTTATTTCTCCTTTACTCATGAAGTTTAGTTTGGCTGGATATGAAATTCTAGGTTGAAGGTTCTTTTCTTTAAGGATGTTGAATATTGGCCCCTACTCTCTTCTGGCTTGTAGGATTTCTGCTGAGAGATCCTCTGTGAATCTGATGGGCTTCCCTTTGTGGGTGACCTGACCTTTCTTTCTGACTGCCCATAGTATTTTTTCCTTCATTTCAACCCTGGTGAATCTGACGATTATGTGCCTTGGGATTGCTCTTCTAGAGGAATATCTTTGTGGTGTTCTCTGTATTTCCTTATTTGAATGTTGGCCTGCCTTGCTAGGTTGGGAAAGTTCTCCTGGATAATATCTTGAAGAGTTTTTTCCAGCTTGGATTCAGTCTCCCCATCATCTTCCAGTACACCAATCAAGTGTAGATTAGGTCTTTTCACATAATCCCATATGTCTTGGAGGCTTTGTTCACTTCTTTTGACTCTTTTTTCTCTTTTCTTGCCTTCTCATTTTATTTCACTGAGTTGATCTTCAATCTCTGATATCCTTTCTTCTGCTTGATTGATTCATCTATTGAAACTTGTGTATGCTTTGCAAAGTTCTTGTGCTGTGTTTTTCAGCTCCATCAAGTCATTTATGTTCTTCTTTAAGCTTTTTATTCTAGTTAGCATTTCGTCTAACCGTTTTTCAAGGTTTTTAGTTTCTTTGCGTTGGGTTAGAACATGTTCCTTTAGCTCAGAGAAGTTTGTTATTACCCACCTTCTGAAGCCTGCTTCTGTCAATTCATCAAATTCGTTCTCCATCCTGTTTTATTCTCTTGCGGGTGAGGAGTTGTGTTCCCTTGGTGGGGGCGAGGTGTTCTGGTCTTTGATGGTTTCATTCTTTTTGCACTGGTCTCTTTCCATCTTCTTGGATTTATCTAGCTTTGATTTCAGGTAGTTGCTTGAGGTGGTGGCCTTTCCTTTGTCTGCCTGCAAAGGTGCTGCTAGGCTGCCACAGATTCAGTGGATGTGCTGTGTAGATTTCCTGCCTCTTTTGTTTACTCAGGAAGATTAGGCCTGCCTCTGCAATGGTGGCTGCCCTTCCCCCCATCGAGTTCAATCATTCCTGGTCCTGCTATAACTGATGTGTTGACTGCGATACTCTCAAGAGAGAGGGCGTCAGCCTGCTGTGCTTTGTGGGGGAGGGATCCTCCCAGCAGTATTGCCTGATTCTCTGCTTTCTGTTCCCTTTCTTTCTGGGGGGTGGGTAGCTCCATCCCACGGGCTTTCTCAGGGTCAGCCAGTGCTTCTGCATAGATCTGTGCCAACAACCCCAGCACTGCCACAGTTGCTGCTCAGCCCTGTTCCCTAACTCATTTTATCAGACCAACATCATCCTGAGACCAAAACGTGGTAGAGACTCAACTAAAAAAGAAAACTTCAGGCCAATATCTATGATGAACATCGATGCAAAAATCTTCAATAAAATACTGGTAAACCAAATGCAACAGCACATCAAAAAAGCTTATACATCATGATCAAGTAGGCTTCATCCTGGGGATGCAAGGCTGGTTCAACATACACAAGTCTATAAACATAATCCATCACATAAACAGAACCAAAGACAAAAACTACTTGATTGTCTCAATAGAAACAGAGAAGGGCCATTGACAAAATTCAACAGACCTTTGTGCTAAAATTTCTCAATAAAGTAGGTATTGATGGAAAGTATCACAAAATAATAAAAGCTATTTATGACAAACCCACAGCCAATATCATACTGAATGGGACTGGAAGCATTCTCTTTGAAATCTGGCACTAGACAAGGATGCCCTCTCTCACTACTCCTATTCAATATAATATTGGAAGTACTAGCCAGAGCAATCAGGCAAGAAAAATAAAGTGTATTCAGTTAGGAAAGGAGGAAGTCAAATTTTCTCTGTTTGCAGACAACATGATTGTGTATTTAGAAGACCCTATCATCTCAGCCCAAAATCTCCTGAAATTGTTAAGCAACTTGAGCAAAGTCTTAGTATACAAGATCAATGTGCAAAAATATCACGCATTCCTATACACCAATAAGACTAACAGAGAGCCAAATCATGAGCAAACTCCCATTCACAATTGCTACAAAGAGAATAAAATATCTAGGAATACAACTAACAAAGGATGTAAAGGACTTCTTTAAGGAGAACTACAAAACACTGCTCAAGGAAATAAGAGAGGACACAAACAGATAGAAAACCATTCCATGCTCATGGTTAGGAAGAATCAGTATCGTGAAAATGGCCATACTGCCCAAAGTAATTTATAGATTCAATGCTACCCCTATCAAACTACCATTGACCTTCTTCACAGAACTGGAAAAACAACGTTAAACTTCATATGGAACCAAAAGAGAGTCCATATAGCCAAGAAAATCCTAAGCAAAAAGAACAAAGCTGGAGGCATCACGCTACCTGACTTCAAACTATACTACAAGGCTACCATAATCAAAACAGCATGGTACTGGTACCAAAATGGAGACATAGACTAATGGAACAGAACAGAGGCCTTGGAGGCAATGCCGCACATCTACAACCATCTGATCTTTGACAAACCTGAAAAAACAAGCAATGGGGAAAGGAGTCCCTGTTTAATAAGTGGTGTTGGGAAAACTGGCTAGCCATGTGCAGAAAGCAGAAACTGGACTCCTTCCTGACACCTTACACTAAAATTGACTCCAGATGGATTAAAGATTTAAACATAAGACCTAACACCATAAAAACCCTAGAAGAAAACCTAGGCAAAACCATTCAGGACATAGGCATAGGCAAAGACTTCATGACTAACACACTAAAAGCATTGGCAACAAAAGCCAAAATAGACAAATGGGATCTAGTTAAACTCCAGAGCTTCTGTGCAGCAAAAGAAACAATCATTAGAGTGAACCAGCAACCAACAGAATGGGAAAACATTTTTGCAATCTACCCATCTGATATAGGGCTAATATCCACAATCTACAAAGAACTAAAGCAGATTTACAAGAAAAAAACAACCCCATTCAAAAGTGGGTGAAGGGTATGAACAGACACTTTTCAAAAGAAGACATTTATAAGGCCAACAAACATATGAAAAAATGCTCATCATCACTGGTCATTAGAGAAATGCAAATCAAACCACATTGAGATACCATCTTGCACCAGTTAGAATGGCGATCATTAAAATATCTGTAAACAACAGATGCTGGAGAGGATGTGGAGAAATAGGAAAACTTTTACATTGTTGGTGGGAGTGTAAATTAGTTCAACCATTGTGGAAGACAGTGTGGTGATTCCTCAAGGATCTAGAAATAGAAATTCCATTTGACCCAGCAATCCCATTACTGGGTATATACCCAAAGGATTATAAATCGTTTTATTATAAAGACACATGCACACGTATGTTCATTGTGGCACTGTTTACAATAGCAAAGACTTGGAACCAACCCAAATGCCCATCAATGATAGACTGGACAAAGGAAATGTGGCACATATACACCATGAAATACTACACAGCCATAAAAAATGATAAGTTTGTGTCTTTGTAGGGACATGGATGAATCTGGAAACTATCATTCTCAGCAAACTGACACAAGAACAGAAAAATCAACCACATGTTCTCACTCATAGGCAGGTGTTGAACAATGAGAACACATGGACACAGGGAGGGGATCATCACACACTGGGGTCAGTGTTGGGGGAAGGGGAGAGATAGCAGTGGGTGTGGAGGGTAGGGAGGGATAACATGGAGGGAAATGCCAGATATAGATGATGGGGGATGGAGGCAGCAAACCACTTTGCCATGTATGTATCTATGCAACAACCCTGCATGATCTGCACATGTACCCCAGAACTTAAGGTACAATGAAAATATATATATATTTCCCCACTAATGATAGGGAGCAACCTAGATACCTTTCATTTAATGAAGATAATCAGCTTCACCAGTCAGTAATTGAGAGCCACAGGATTTTCCTCTACACAGCAATCATAGCAAGCCAATAATGTAGTTCAAATTATTAACTGTAAGTTAAACATAGAAATGAGCTAAGAAGGACACTCAGTTGATACCAAATATCTATTTTAAAGAACTAAGTCAAGTGACTCTGATCTTTAGCCAGACACTTTTTTTTTTGTTTTTTGTTCAGTTTGTCTATCTAGACTGTTGATAAGAGCTAATTGGTTATTTTGACTACATTAAACTCCTCTCTTACATATAACATTTTAAAACAATATCATTAGAAAATAATAATCTATTTTACACCTCTATTAATTTCCCTCTATTTTGAGAACAATGTTAATATCGTAAAAAAATCAATGTCTGCAGATTTCCAACTATTTGGACACCCTAAACTATTTTTAGACAACTTACTTTTATCTACTTCTCTTCATTCATACTTTCAATCCATTGGCATTGATTACCTATTACATGCCAGATGCTCTTAAGTCTGGGATATGAAAAAAGACTGACACAGACCTGTGCTGGTTGTCTTTGCTACTCTTCCAGATTCAATCTCCACTTTTCTCCTCTTTGCTCTATTTCATGGAAGCCTGATTCTTACGGACTTCATCAACAGGCTCCTTTGAGCCCTGAGCCAATGGGATGTACTGGAAGGAGAGAAGGATTGGGGTGGGGTCGTTTTTGCCCTTGGTCTCCTCTCAGATTGTCAGTGCTGATTGTGTCCTTGTATGAAGGGCACACTCCTATGAAAAGGTGTTTCTCATGTGGCATGGCTACACTTTCTAGATTCTGATGTCTGCTCCAACACCAAGGGGTGTTTGTAGGCTCATAGTGCTGCACCATTTTTTTTTAATACAAAATTTAAATAGCCTCATTCTTAAACTCTGCTAAAATACTCAGTTTGAGAATGGCTCCTGTTTTTTTCCAGGACTCTGACTGATACATCATGTTTCTTCCCTTCAAGGAATGGATGCTGGTGGGCAAGAATAAGTCCTCAGTGAACATCCAGTAATGTTAATAGTCACAAATTTGCTAAGGCTTATTTGATTCAGATATGTGCAACGTTGTCCCAGCTGATAAAAGTAACCTATGATACTAACTCTTCTTCTGTTGGAAAGATGCTCATAGAATTTTTTCATCATTTCTAGATGCAAATATATTTCCTGTCAAGCATTACTATAGAATCTTAATGGTTATGAATACTCTCTAACTAAAACTCTGCTTTCTTTTTTAGAATATATAACAAAGACATTGAAATGGTTTACAATGGATTGGTATGGGAATGCCATGTAAGGCTTATGTGTCTGTTCTGTCTAAACAGGACACACAGTAAAAATCCATCCACCATTTCACATCTTCCATGCTAGCATACCCGCTAATCCACAGATAATCAGGAAACAATAAAAAATCCACACTGGGATGGAGCTGGAGGCCATTATCCTAAGCCAACTAACACAGGAACAGAAAACCAAATATATCACATGTTCTCACTTATAAGTGGGAGCTAAACACTGAGTACAGATGGACACTAAAAAGAGAGCAACAGACACTGGGGCCTACCCGAGGGTGAAGGAGGGAGGAGGGTGAGGATAGAAAAACTACTATCAGGCACTGTACTTATTACTTGGTAACTAAATAATCTGTACAACAAACCCCCGTGACACACAATTTACCTGTATCCCAATACTGCACATGTACTCAGAACCTAAAATAAATTTAAAAATCACATTGGCCTTTCTTTTCCCATTCACAATCTTTTCTCACTGTTTCATTTTCTCTACTGAAGACATGAAATCTCTCATGCTCTCTGTATGGAATTCTAACAAATTTTTTGATTGTTTTACTATTCTCCTTGGGTTTCCCCCATGTTTCCTTTTTATCTTTATGAAGAGATGAAGTCCTCCTAACTAAAGGCAACAGTCACAGTGACTTTTTAATTCCCTGTTTCCTGAACGACTGTTAAGATGTTTTCATATATAACAAAGACATACTATTTTTCACATTATCCTTGATTTCCTTCTTAATACAACCCAATATCCTATTTATTTTTTAAATTTTTTCCTGTATGTCATGTCAACATATTCTCTGAGCCGCTGACTGTGGCTTCTCAATTTCTTTGAGAGGTTGTGGGTAATTCAGAAGCCATTAGTGTACTGTGTATGAGTAGTTTGAATCACTTCCTCCACTGTGTCTCACCTTGAACTTGCAACACTGAATTCTCTTCACAATTGTGGCGCTTGATTACTTAACTGCCTTTGGTCTTTCTGAAGTTCTCCCCACCCCTTATTCTTGACTACCTCTATGTTTAGTATCTGAATAATTATGTGGTTAAATAAATTTGCTGCCCTACCACTTCACCCCATCTTTCAGGTTGTTAATAAACTTATGGAAGACCAGTGTCACTTGTGATCCAGAGGCCATCAACTAATTTCTGAGCTGATAACCAGTAATTTTTTTCAGCATCCTTCCTTTTAACCAGTTTTCAATCCAATTCTGCTAGAATTCAATAGTTTTGTTTCCTTAAAGATACTTTAAGAGTCCATTATTATTCAGTGAAAATAAAAACAGTTAAAGCTATTATGAAGACACAGTCTATGTATTATCCTGACTTAACATGCTATAGCCTTCTTAAAATCTCAGCCCATGGCCACTAATTTAGAAAAATGAAAATGAATAATTTCCCAGTTTTTTCTTCTGTTTTAAAAAAGTGTTTTTTAAAATAATTAAGAGGTAAGGCATCATGGGATATAAGTTAATATTAAAGGCAATTTTTTAACCTATTGAGACTCATCAAACTATGTATTTGTTAATATTTACATGTGCAATGCACTGTACTAGGTACTCTAGTGCAAATAAAGAAGTTTAAAGGCTACATTTCTTACTTTCCTTGGGGAAAATAAAACATAAGCAAAAATTTAACAAATGTGCCTTTAAAGAGTTATGTAATAATACATGTAGCAGTATGGCAGAATTCCAAGGAATAAATTAAAAGCAATTTAATGTTAATTATCAAATTAATGTTAGAAGCAATAAATACTAAGGTTTCTCTGAAGGTAAAAATCTTATTTGACAGGTTTCATGGTGGTGTGGAAAGAACATGGACTTTGGAATCAGGCTTTGGCTTGAGTTTTCTCTTTGTCACCAATAAACACATTTGATTTAGCAAGTTATACACTTTCCAAATCTCACTTTTCTCATAGAAAAAAATGCCTAAATTATTTTAAAAATTCAATGAAAGGACATATGCAAGGCCCCAGCAGAGTGCCAGCACAGTGTTCAATGCATTAATTCCATATGCTTTCTCTTAATTAAGAGACGACACATAAACTGAACATTAAATTATATGTAGGATGATTGAGTGGACTTTTAACGGGAGTGAGCTCCTTGAACTGATGCACAAGGTAAGACAATAATATGTAAATCTAAACACAACAAACACATAGACATTTAACTGTAGCTGAAATGTTCTTAAGGGTATATGTGAATGAACAAGATTAGGTATCTAGGTTTTTACCAGGTTTTGAAGGAACTTGAATTATAGTCTAATAAGATGAATCCTGAACAAGAAATGCATAAAGTAACCAAGTATAATAAAGTAAAATTTTTTTCTCCAGAATATCGATTCTCATACCCTCACTTCCATGGGAGGGTATACTTTCTCATTCCATTGAAGTTGGTCTTGTCCATGTTACTTGTTTTGCTTCACAATGGGTGGTTGTTCTTCCTCATTCTTTTCTTCATATCTGAGTTTGACCATGTGACTATCTTTGGCCAATGGAGCATGACACATAGGATGAAAGAAGAGACTTGAAAAGTATTTGTAAGTTAGGCTCTTGAGTCTCTCTTATTGCTATTAGAGACTGCGCTTGGGTTAGCTTACTGGTTCCAAGAGGAAAATGAGAGTCAAATGCAGCAAAGACATCGCTGACAAGTTTCCTCGGGTGAAGCAAGCCAAGTCAGCTATTCCTAGAGATTTGTGAGAGTGCCCAGACAAGATCAGTACAGCCACTCAGCTGAGTCCAGCCCAGATGAGCCAACTTCCAGCCAAACCAAAGACATGGCAGCTAACAAAATGCGTTTTGTTATATTCCACTGAAATTTTAGGGTGACTTTTTACATAGCATTATTTGGGCAATAGATAACTAACCTAAGACATTGGGTTGTAGTATCTCTGTCACAAATGTATGGTAATTATGAGCTGTAGGCTACCAATACAGCATGTCAAAGAGATTTTAAATAGTGAATCTACTTTTCAAATTACTTGACATTCATTCTGTACAGTGTGCCATTTTTAAATTGGATGAGCAGGGTGTTGAAAAGTTTCATGAAATAAATAGAATTAGGATTAAAATTTATAAACTGAATAAATACATGTTCTATTAATATCTATGTCCTTTAAGTGTTTAAAAATAAAAATGTAGAACAATATAAGATGGAGGACAGAGTCTTACCACATCCCACTACAAGAAAAGTTCCTGTGCTAATGACTTCTCAGAGTCTATCCCCAGCTCTGGGCTTACTCATTCAACTTTCCGCTTAAGACCACAATTGAGGCGCCTCACCATTGGCCCAACCATGACTTGTTCAAAGTTAAAATTTTGATCCAGCCTGTTGTTTCTCTCACCTGCTTTCTTCTTAGTTTTTTACATATCGGTAAACACAATTATGCTTCCTGTTGCTCAGTCAGACATCTAGGAATTATCCTTGGTGCCCTCCTTTTCCCCATAATCCTCACTTCTAACCCACGAGCAAATTCACCAAGACCACCTCTAACAGATATTTTTGAATTGAATCACTTTTCTGTCTTCCGTGCCTTCCCCCTAGCCTGACCACCATCATCTCTCATGTGGAACACAGCCTCCAACATAGCTTCCTATTTCTACTCTTATCCCAGTCATCCACCCTCTATGTGGCAGGCACTCAAGTTTTCTTCGACTTCAAATTGCAAAAGGTGTGTCTCTCGATTAAAATTCTTCTTTGACTATTAATATATATAGCAACAAACAAACAAAAACCAATTCTAAACTAATTCCTGAAGACTCCAATGTCCTCCAGGATTGCGTCCTACCTAACTCTCCAGTTTCACTTGTTCTACTGTGGCCTCCCTAACACTAACCCTCCAGTCACACTAGTCTCCCTTCAATTCCTGACTCTACCAATCAACTTTCTGCTCATAATCTTAACACAAACTGCCACAATCTAGAATATTCCTTTTGTGGTAATGTTCTTTTCCTTTGGGTCTTAGACTCCCACAGGGTTTTTTTAGCCACACTAAAGTGGACTTCTTTTTTTCTCTACTTCATGTAACTTGGAAATTTTTTGTGGTTTTTCTTTTCACTTTTTTCTACTTTCTTTGTCTTTTTCCTCTATTGGAACATAATTTGCTGGAGGCCAGTGACTTTATCTGTCATGTGCACCATTGTATCACCAGTGCCTGATATGTGGTTGATGCTCAATAAATATTAATTGAATAGCTAAAGAATAATAAAATTCTATTCCTCTCAGTCTATTTATTTGGACAGCTGTCACAATTTGCAAATTATTTTAATATTCCTCTTAACTTTCTTTTTTATTTTTTTGAGACAGAGTCTCATTCTGTTGCCCAGGTTGGAGTGCAATGGTGCAATCTCGGCTCACGGCAACCTCTGCCTCCCAGGTTCAAACAATTCTCCTGCCTTAGCCTCCCAAGTAGCTGGGATTACAGGTGAGCACCACCATGCGTGGCTAATTTTTGTATTTTTTAGTAGAGACAAGGTTTCATCATGTTGGCCAAGCTGGTCTCGAACTCCTGACCTCAGGTGATCCACCCGCCTTGGCCTCCCAAAGTGCTGGGATCACAGGTGTGAGCCACTGTGTCCAGCCTCCTTTTAACCTTTCTAACTTAAAGTTTATTTTCTCTAATCCCACGCTTTTTTCATATCTTAGTTAGAAGATCTTTGCTTGTGGACAAAAATGATCAAGGAGGCCAGACCAAGAAAACACAAAACCTTCTTTAGCTTCCTGAAGGGAGAAGTTTAGGTCAGGCTTAACATAAGTGGTATTAGGCTAATAATATTAATCAAAAAGCAGACAGACAGTAAAAGAAAGTTGCAATGTAGGAATGGAGTCTTCAACCATTTATTTGAGGCAAGTAAGATCTCAACTTATTGTTTACACTAAAGTTGTTCCATGTGTGAGCTGGAATGATGTCATAGTTTCTTGGTGCAAAATGTAAGAAGGTTCTGTGAATCCCTTCTGATGGTTTTCTGTAGTACTCTCTGGAAGAGGAGAGAATATGCAGCATATGCAGCATTACTACAATCAAAGAGAGAATCCATGAAAGGCTAGTTCTTCATGGTTCAGTAGCAACCTTTATTAATAGCTGAACCACTGATATCTGATGCAACTTATTATTTACCAAACCACACGGTTTTAATTACTTATCACGGCTCTTCTATTCATCTATAGAGTTTCACCTAGAACCAGAAGTCACTGGATTTCCTTTATGAAAGTTTAAGAGAAAGATGTCAATCCTAGTACAATCCCCAAAATCTCAAATCTGCAATGAGACCCTACTCTTTTCCCCTTGGCATTGCCCTCTCTATTGCTACTTTCACAGGTTGTTCTTCTTCCATTTAGTTTTGCCAAAGTCTCAGCAGCATTAAGCTGCATGGAGATGTCATCCAAGGATACTAAGGCAGAGTTTGAGTGTGATCATAAGAATTACAAGGTGCAAACAAACACTGCTGGCTGGCTGGGTGTTTATCAGTAACATCCAGAGACCATCACGTACAATCTAATCAGCAAATCACCTAAATACAAGCTGTCCCTTTGGCCACCTTAGGTGAAAATGAAACAGCTGTTTAATTTAGCTTCTATGAAATGAACTCATATCCTGAATCTTTGATATCTTTATTACTATTATAATTTATTTATTTTGTGGTTATTTTATCTTCTCTGGAATCTTTGCATTGTTCTGGAATTGTGTTTCTTCAAGTACATGACATGCATACTGGTGGTGTGGACAATGCCTTAGGGATATATTAATGAATTTAAAATAATGTAATAGTGGTATATAATTTTTAGGTGTATTAGAAAACGTATAGCTATCAAATCCCTAATTTATGTCTTAGAACAAGATTAAGCAATGAAATGGGAGTTAACATCAAGTAATTTAAAATATATATATATATATATATATATATATATTTGGGGTCTACCAGTGTTGCAAAAGCTGGCCTCAAACTCCTGGGCTCCTCCTGCCTTAGCCTCCCAAAGTGCTAGGATGACATGTGTGAGCCACCACTCCTGGCTTTAGTTTCAAGTAATTTTTATGAAAGAGTAAGTAATGATACAAATACCACTCATATATGGATGAAAATTATAAATGTCCTAAGTGGCTACCTAAATTTTGGAAAGCATGATTATATTTCCTAGTCATAATCTATCTTGGTTAATGACAGTTGATAAATAAAATAGATAGTTCCTTGCCGGTTAGGCAACTTCCTTTACATTTGACTACTTGGCTATAAAGGAAATTTTTGCCTGAATAGAACCCAAAGTGAAGGTCTTTGCAGCAAAACATTTTAAAGAGGAGAGTAGGTAAAAAAAAAAAAAGAGAGAGTAGAAATGGGAAAGCAAAAAGGGGAATAAGCCTGACATTGGGGTCCTGGTTGTGATAGCACATTTTGGTGCCAGGCTGGTAAGTGGAGGAAGTATGATTTTGGACCCTAGACTGCTCAAACCCTTAAAACCTCCCAAGAAAAGAACTTTGGTTGGTCTGAGGCTGTGCAATTGCCAGCCACAACTGAATGCTTTATTGCCGTCTGGAAGTGTTTATTTTCTGAACATAAATTCAGGGGACAGATTCAAGGCATGTCTAGAAATAAAGCATATCATCATGTGAGCTGAGCTGACAAGGACAATTTACTGTACAGTGCATTTGTTCTGGGCCCATCGGAGGAGAGCCAACGATTAACATTCTAAAATCCTCACTGTTCAGTTCTGATTGTCCCTTCACTGAACTTTGGAGTGGCATGGATTAACCCCTGAGGAACTGCAGTGCATAGCCCAGAGCCATGATGGGACACTTATTCCACCTTAGAAGTCCTATGCAGCCTCCAGATGCTCCTGTAGCAACAGGCTGGCCGCTGATCTGAGAGAGAGTAGCATGTACAGAAGCGATGAGAATTAAATGAGCTAGTGCACATGAAGTGACTGGCTCAATAAATATTGGTGCTCTATAATTATTGTTACTTGATCATTATTATGATTTTGTTCACATCTTGAGTAATAAGAAGTAAATGAATTAGACATTTTTGTTACTTTCCTGGAGGCATAAGTCTTCTTTTATGCACCATTTTTAGAAAACCTAATCTCAGCTATAGGTGGCAATGTTTAATCCATTATTAGAACGTACAATTTTGAGATCTTTTCAAACTTTAAGGACACTGAAATAAAAAGACAACATTTTGTTCCAAAGCACCTCAATAGAGTAAATTTTAGAATGATATGAGAAGGCAAATTTAAAGTCAAATAGCTTGTAATCACTCTGACATGTAGCATATTAGAAAAATGAGACTAGAACTAAGTTTAAGTCGGTAACATAAATTGGGTAAGGCAGTCTGGTATATTTGAGATGAAGATCTCAGTAGTGTCTCTTTCCATTTGAAGAATGACGGAACACTTCATGTTTGCAAGTATTCAAGAGAGAAAGCCTTTATCTACTGTTTCCGTCTTGGGCTGTCTTCCCTGGCTGCTCCCTTCTGCCTCTGGCTCCAAGAACCAGATCTATTAAGGAACGAACAGCAGCAGTCAGATGGGGGCAAAAAGACTCACAAGGAAGCTTTTACACACTGAAAGAGGGTGACTTACACTTTTGTGTAATTTTTCCTGAGACATCTGAGCAACTTACAGAGGTACTGGGTGGACAAAAAGGATTTTAGAAAGATGGGTTTTATCTTTGTTAACATTAGTGTTTGTTCCTTAAACATTCATTGAGAGACAATCAAAAGTTTAATTGAATTTAAAACACACACATACACAACTCTTCATTGTCTATTTTAGTGGTTCTATAAATAGTTATTTTCATGGCAATTAGATCTGTGAGCTGAGAGTACCCAGTAACCAGAGTCTGCATGCCTCCCTCCCTCCCTCCTTTCCTCCCTTCCTGTGTTCCTTCC
This sequence comes from Cacajao melanocephalus, assembly GCA_963573385.1. NCBI lineage: Eukaryota > Metazoa > Chordata > Mammalia > Primates > Pitheciidae > Cacajao > Cacajao melanocephalus. Next base: position 7,972 of record CAUYLG010060869.1, on the reverse strand, counting down.
TTCCTCTGTCATTCTCTTTCACTTTCTCCCTTTCTTTTTTCTCTCTCTTTCTATTCTTTATCTCCTTCTCTCTTTCTCTTTTTTTCTCTTCCTCCTTCCTCCATTCACTTCTTCCTTCTTTTTATGTATCAGGATTTTATCTAGCTGTGAAGATCAGTCTACATTTCAAAATATACTGTAAATTATTCTTTGTTTTCAATTTCACCTTATTCTGAGTCATTCAAAATAAGGATCAAGGTAACCCAAGTGGAATTCTAATTCTGACTTCTGCGAGTCTATTGACAATCTCTTATTTATGACATCTGAGTTGGTGATGTATTTCTCAACTACCTATATAACTTAATAAGGCTATTATAAGAAATACACTAATGGGTGATTTAAAACTGGCTAAATGGCACATTCCATTTCTCTTTCAGATAATTCCATATATTACTACTTCTGTTTAATAATTAATGCTCTTGTTTTTAAGATATTAACAATTTAGTCTTTGTCCTGCTCAATCCACTTTCATAATGAAAAGCTTCATGTGTTCTGTGGGCCTTATATCACTTCCACACTAATTGTGATGAAATGTTCAGTATAATGCACCAATAAATATTTGAAAATTGGGTGGAAGGAATGTGGGAAAGCACTTTGTGCCTTTAATTGATATGCTGAACAACATTGGTTGTAAATGGGACTAATGTATTTGATTTTTTTCTTCTCCAGATGTGATTTAGAAATTGTGGTGTCTGAAATGACCTAGGTTGGTTATTCACTCTCGTTAGAGTGACTGGCTCTGTATCAGCTGCCCTTGCTTTCCTTTCCTCCTTTACAGTAAGAAACAATTTACTAGTAATACATCCAATTTAGTGACTGAAGTTCATTCAGACTGATACAAAGATGTTCCTAAAATCTGGTTCGTTGCGACTTCTTACCCACTCTGTTTTTTTTTCCCTTTTCTAAAATCTCCTTTCTCATTTTGCCTGAGTCAGTTGTGTTTTCCTGAATTAATCTTAAGACTGAGGGCCATTGGTATCTTTCACTTTAGTGTGATATAAAATTATGGGCTTACTTCTGAATCTTGACACTGGGCTACAGTTCAGCCACTGCATTTAGTTCTTGTATCTATGTAAGTCTTTTGCAGGTTAAGAAAGACCTTTTCATGGCTTTCCTATAATTTGCATCAGAATTTTTCTGTTTGGAATTTTGGTGGCTCCATCACAGCTGTTGAAGTCTTTTCACCTCAGCCATATTCTAGATGTCCAAGGCTTTCAGGATTTAACTGTCTACTTCCCCGGCCTCATCTGCTACCATGATCTCCTCCAGCCACCCCACCATGCTTTGCACCATGTGACCACACCAAGCTACTCACATAATTGTGTCCTTGTCCTAGATTGCCACAATTCCCTATTCTTTTTTTTTTAATGTAGCTTAGGCGATATCACCTCTCAGTATCCTTCCCTGACACTCCAAGGGTTTTCTTGTTCACTGAGATTACTGATCCTCAAGCATCCATCTCTTGGGCTACCTATCATGCTGGCTGTGCTACCTGTCAACAGGTCGCGGAAGCCTGTTTATTTGGGTGTCTTTCTCCTGCGACTGGGAAATCCTTGAGGGAGAGATCCTGCTTTCAAGCTTTGTCTCCTCAGTACTGAGCAGAATGCTTGAGGAAAGCAGCATGCATTTCTCGGTTGGGTAAATATGTGAATGAGTAATTGAATGAATGAATTTTCCCAAACTAACTCCACACCTCCAAAACACTTCTAGATTAGAGAGTCCACAGAATTTCCTGTCCTGGAGATTACTGCTTTCTTTTACCTTTTCCCTAGAACAATAACAACAACAAAAGCTAATAATAATTTTCTGGTATCCCCTAAATGTTTTCAGAACTATTAGATATTTAAAAAGGAGGAGACAAGAACTTTTTTTTAGGGAGATCGAGCTTCTAAAATGTACCAGATTACTTGACATTATTACTGACACTATTAAAATTGGCAGTCTTAGCTGAGTGTTTTGTGGGTGCTGAGCCATCGTTTAATAATTGAGTGATTAGCTAATACTGAGTGGGGGGTCATGAATTAGAAGTAGTATGATGGCCAGAAAAGAACTGAGGTGATGGTCCCTACTCAGTGTCTACAGATTGGGTAGATACCCTCTTAGGAAGATTGACTAAAAAGTAATATGCTTAGGCCCACCTTGAAATTTGAAACGCTTTGCCCTCCTTTCTCTTCTATACACATATGAATACTTCATATTTTTCTCTTGCCTGTTAGGAAGTTCTGCACATGGAATTTTGGGAATTTTTTTAATGTTATAGTAATGTAGTACGGCTATCCCAGCTTTCTATCAGAAGTGGCAGGCAGCCAAAAACCAGAATCATTGTTTGCAAACTCTAAATATAGAGTCAAGATTTATATGAAGAAAACAGATATGTCTTGTTATAAAACCATGAATAAGCATTGGCACAAACATAATAGTTTATTCTTCCTTGATATCGCTTATTTTAAATAGCTATCTATCTTTTACCAAGATACTGTAGAAAGATACATTACAGAAACATTTGCTTCAGCTCAAAGTACCGGAGGGTTGCTCTTTTCTTCATGCAGTTAAGACTTCATTATTTCTAGGAAGTGATGAGGGAAATAGCCTAAAGGTGATTTGGTCTTTCTAAATTTCAGGTAGCCTGTGGGATTGTTGTTATTAATAATGTATCATATTCATCTTTAGGCCACTGGTGATGTGATTTGTTTTCTTATTCTAGATTGCTCTAACTTCATACAGAGGTTGCCTCAAACCTGAGACTTCTCTGGCCTTTGGTTTATAAGATGTGGCATTCCACAAAGGGAGAAGCCTCCCCCATGCCCATCTGTGTTTCTCCCGGCTTCCTTTCCGTCCTGTCCCCTCTTTTCTGATTTCTATCCCCCTTTAATCATTTCTGCCTGGTCCACAACAAAGGGGCAGCAGGGGGAAAAAGACTTTCAGAAAGAGTTAAAAAGAATAGATGAAATTCATGCAATGTACTCCATATGGCCTGACATTTTCCAGATTAGGTAAACATTTCTATTGGGGATAAATAGTCCTGAACATTGATGTAAAGAAATTGCATGAGACAAGGGCACATTCAGCATAGTTATGCTATGGAGTAATGTTTTCTCAGTAAGAGAAATCTGAAAACTCAAGGGCAAGTGGCAGGAGAGCCCTTGGTACAGTTCAACTTTTGGAAGAAGGGGTTAAAAACCATGAGTTTGTGGCCAAACTAAATAGTGTCTTCTTGAAGTTGAGCATTAGTAATTGTTTTCGAATGCATATGCACACACACACACAAACTCTTGCAAGAAATTCCGACCGTCCATCGCCAAACCTCTCTGAAGCAACCAAAGCACAACATTCTGTCAAAATCCATTTCTGAATGGCCCATGCCTATGGAAAGACACTTGCAATTACTAGCAAATTGATTCTAGGTGGGTTATTGCTGGTGTGAGTGCCTGTATCGGGTGTAGACTGCTTTGCTCCTTGGTGAACAGCCCCAGAGCCATAGATTTCATTTGATCTTTGCAAAGGCTAACATCTGTCTGCTGTCATTTTAGTAAGATTGATGACAGGCAAGAAAGAGGAAAGGGGAGGGAGTGGAGGCTACAGGGATGGGGAGAAGGAGCTCTGGGCGGCCCCAGTGGCGGTGGCCAAGGCTGCCAGGGGTCAGCGCTGCAAACCCTTTGGCCAATGAGGTCTGTGGTGGAAAGCAGCCAGGCCCCACACTGGCAGTAATTGCACTTGGTTTTTACAGCTGATAGCTAGAACTCCAAGACACAAAGGCAGCATTTTGCACCTTATATATCTTAATAGATTACTCACATTGCAAGCAGCACCAAGCTAAATGTTATGACAGCCATAAGAATGTAGTTTACTGTTATCTTAATGTAGCTGAGCAGTGCAGGGTAAAGCCATCAAAAAATATTATATTTTTTTAAAGTTTCCAAGAGAAACTAACTGATGCAGACATAGAGCTATTTTTACACAAAGCCCTGAATTTTGGCAAACGCTTTTCAAACCATAATTTTAAATATATACACACATATTTCACATATGCATATGTATATGCATGGATATGCACATTTGTGTATGCGTTTTCTCCATTTGCTAAATATCGTTTTTCTTTCACTACTCCCTTTAAGTTGTTATGTGAAAACCATATAGGGAAGATTCAATTTAGATATTTTTAAGAGATGATACCATATTGGAAGTTTGTCTAGGAAATAGTAAGCATTATTTCTGAAGATACAAATGACACGCTTGGGAGATTTGGCATGAATGAATGAACGAATGAATGATGACATAGACCTTCCGCTAACAGCATAGTTCACACATACTATTTGCATCCAGTTTCTTCAGGTACATACACCTGGTTGGAGGAAGCATGGTCTGGAATGTGAAGCAAATGGAATTTGATAGGGTTAAGTACCACAGAAGAGGGGAAATCCAGGGGTGGCCATAAGGCCTATCTCTGTGCAGTTGCTTGTTTTTCTACTGGTGTGGTGGGATGTTTGATTTGAACTTGCAGAGGCAATGGCCACAGGGAGTTTTAGACTAGTTTTGGCCTTTATCATCAGGAGGCAGACTCCATGAATAGCATTCAATCCAGACACACACAACACTTCTTAAGTTTAGTTGGAAAGTTAAACAACTTTGCCTTATTCAATGGAAGCCCTCAGGGCCTTAGGATTCCTTGTGACATCATGGTAATGACGTGATAGAGGAGCTCAGTTTCATGGGCCAATTTATGTAAATCTCAGGATGCTCCAGAAAACAGCCTTATAGATGAGATCATTAGTCCAACTCATTTATGCTAAAAGTGAGAAAATTAGTATTTTTTTCTAAAAAGATAATTTCTAAAGGAAATGTTTGCCAGATTTTTTTTAAATTTGGCAAATAAAGTGCATCGAATATGTGTTTATGTAGAGCTAAAATAGCAATGAAAGAAAAAAATGAATGTCTAAGCACCAGAAAGGAGTGAAAATGCAAATGAGTATAGGTTTCTGCTCCTACAGAGTTAAAGAAATAATTTTAAAATTGTGAAGGCTCCTGTTAGGTTGAAGCAAAAGTAATGGCATTTTTTGGTCATTGTGTCTAACAGCAAAAACTGCAATTACTTTTGCACCAACCTTATAGATAAGGTGATTGATCTTCATGGTGCCAAACAATCCATTTTACTGGAGTTTAGTTGCCTGAATTTTTCTATTATGCAGTTGAGGGCGGGGGGGGGGTTTAAAACATATGTAAATATATTCATGTAAGTTCATTATGCTTTGGGGGATGGGGAGAGCTTCATTCTAAAGATTATGTCCTTTTTTCTTACCATGTGCCCAAATGGAAAATATCTCATTGTAATATAGCAGAAGCTCTGCCCCTTTGGATTTTTTATAGGTGCTTTTTCAGATTTTAAGTGGTGAATCCTACTGAATGAGTCATGGAAGATGTACTCCATTAAGGGAGGTGGAGGTGGGAGGGTCTCTGGCCGAGACTGGGAGATACGTCATAATCTCAGTTGGTAAGATTATATTTAGTTTTTCAAATGCATCCTCAGCACTGTAATATATAATTCATATTACTATTACTATCTTAGGGTCCATGTATACTTAAAATAATAAGTTTAATGCAAGTAGAAGAAAGTGTCGTGCAGGGATTTCTCTTCTCTCTCTGGGAAGAGTTAAGGGAGTCTCCCAACAAGGAATGATGAAGTATGGAGGACCTGCAACAGCGGGAAGCCCGAAGGACAGGAGGAGACGACCATAAGCAGGGCTCGTCAGAGCTACAGTCATTTGTAGTGGGTTAAATGGTGGATCATTTACAGATATGTTCACCTGGAACCTGTGAATGTGACTTTACCTGGAAAAAGTCTTTGAAGATGTAATGAAGCTTCTCAAGATGGGATCAACCTGTATTATCCAGGTGGCCCCTAAATCCAATGACAACTGTCCTTAAGAGAATACATGTGCTGAGAAAGGAGAGGAGAAGGCCTGTGAAGACAGATACAAAGGTGGGAGTTACGGAGCCAGAGGTCAAGATAGCAAAGAAGGACTCTCCCCAGAGCCTTTGTTGGGAGCACAGACCTCCTGATACCTTAATTCCAGACTCCTAGCCTTCAGAACTAGAAAAGAGTATATTTCAGTTGTTTTGAGCCTCCTAATCTGTGCTAATTTGTTGTAAAAACCCTCGGAAAGGAATACACCATTGGACAGTGGGCTCCAGGGAAAAGCCACTGCCAACACTGATCATGGAGAGGAAGCAAGGGCAACATGAAGCACAACCTATCCCTCCTCCCACTCACTGATTTCTCACTTGCTGCCTCCCATTGGCCGAACCACACTAGAAACTGGGAGCAATAGAACCCCAGTACAATAGAACCTCAGTACAATAGAACCTCAGTACAATAGAACCCCAGTACAATAGAACCCTAATAAAATAGAACCCCAGTACAATAGAACCCCAGTACAAAAGGGTTTTGAGGACACTTTGGCAAATCAAATGAAGAAGAAAAGAATTTGTAGGCAAAATGGAGAATATTGGACACAACAGTGACACAATAAGTTTTCCTTTATAACTCAGTTTCCAAAAGTCAAAACTTTACAATAGGTCATTACTGATAGAGGGTAATTCAATTACTCAAAGGTAATCTGGAACTTCCAGTTGCTAGTGATTTTGGTGGGGAACACACTCCCAAACAAAGGTACTGTAAAAATGAATTACTTAGAGTTCAAATGAATACATTTAGACTCATCAAAAGGCAAGTGTTTTAAAAGGTTGAGAAAAAAATTAGAGTTACTGAGATAGTCGTAGGAAATTCCAAAAAACTTGGAACTTGAGAAGATATTAACAAAATAGTTTTTTTTCCTAGTTGCTCTGCTATATTCTCTCCATGCTGTATTATACTCTTTCTAATTATCTATAAATTTTAGTAATTTCAGATTCCTAACCATATTCAAGCAAGTGAAGATTTGGTGATAATTTCAAACTTCTGATAACTAGAAACTTCTGGGAATTGAGAATTTTGGTAACTGTTTTCCTATTACTACCTGCTCAGCCTGCATTTCAAAACTTCAAGCTCATTGTAGGACAAGCCATTCTCTTAAGTATGGGTTCCCAAATTTTGCATGAAAACCTGGTATCCTAAAGTGGGATAGAGTAAGCACCAATTAAGGGAGACATTATAGAAAAGTCATACTCAATGCATTATTTTCTAGATTTTGGTGTGTTTTTTTCCTGCATTCTTTAAAATTAGAAACAGTGCTTGCTACCTAGGATGTGATGTGCAGTCATGCCTATTTTAGAACAAAGTATACATTTATTTTGCATTTTCTACATTAGTTTTTTATGTTAACTCAAAATGAACATTCCTATTTTCAGGTGTTCTATCACATGAAGCTTTTGAGAAATAGAGCCATCCCCCCAACACCAAATTTCCCCTGTTGGAAATTTCACAAGAAATATTAAAACCAGCAATATGTTTTTCTGGACCTTCATGTCAGAGGGATTTTCCCTAAAGTGATACATTGTTTCAGGACTGGCCTTTCCATTAAAGTATTGATTACAAATATTTCCCCCTTGCAGAAGTTGATGAAGCTCTCTCTTATTATTTTTACTCTATTGATATAGTGGAAAGCGTATGAGATTTGGAGTCAGACAAACCTAGAGCTAAATTATGACTTTGCCATTAACTAGAGGTGAGACTTAACTTTCTTTCCAAAGCTCAGACATACATGTAAAATAGTCAAGCACAGGGGATTACTGAAAGAATTAAGCAAAATGGTATAAGCAAAGTTCCTTGTACAGTGTGTGGCCTGTTGTAGGTGTTTGGTAAACGTCAACTGATTAAATCATCTGTAGACTGCTATGAAAGTAGGAAGCCCAAGACAATAGCAGGGAACAAAATGATGTCCTTTGAAAAGTTGTCTTTGATTTTATCACCTTGGATTTTCTGGTGCTTCCTGTGTGA
>CAUYLG010060868.1:0-27224 GCA_963573385.1 Cacajao melanocephalus | reverse complement strand
AAACTCCACCTAAAAAAAAAAAAAAAAAAAAAAAAAAGAACTCAAAATAAACAGAAGTACTTAGATTTGGATTTGAGATTACAAATTTGATGTTATCTAAAGCTTTAGTTATTTCTTAAATTTTACACTTATTCTTAATTCCTTTGCATTACTATATTTTTTTCTGCTCACTGAAGATAATTTGTTATCTCTTCTTGTATTACTAAATAAGAGGAGGAAGAAGGAAGGCAGAAAAGAAAGAAAGATATCGAGGAAAAAAAAGGGAGGCAGGAACTATTCAAAAATTTAGGATGTCTATTTTATTTTGTCTTTTTTTTTTTTTTTTTTTTTTTTTGTAGAGAACGGGGTCTCACTCTATTGCCCAGGCAGGTCTCGAACTCCTGGGCTCAAGCTATCCTCCCACCTTTGCCTCCCTAAGAGCTGGGATTACAGGCATGCCCGGCAGGATGTCTGTTGTTACAATTCTATGTGCTAAGATCATTGTATCACTCTTAAGCTAGAGGAATAAAATAAATGACAAGAGTTTCTCTTCGGAGGTGTGTGTGTGTGTCAGGGAATATTTTTTTACTCCAAAACAGAAATACACAGACCTACATACTTATTAACCACTCTCACCTTTTGGAAGACAGATCCTCAAAAAAGGCTACACTTCTTATATCTGCTCCCTCACCTCTAATTAACCTCACTCTCCTGCAAGCTGACTTCTGGTCCCACCCTGCCACTGAAACTCTTCTGCCACGGTTACCCAGTGGCGACACCCCATTCACTCTCTACAGCCATGAACACAATCTACTATGGTTTCCTTCCTGAAATTCTCTCCATCGTAAAATGACACCAATCTTTCCTGTTTTTCATTTTCCCTACTTCTTGGTCATCTAGAAGAACTCCTTTTGTCTGCCTGGCCCTTAAATGTCTGTGTTTACCAGACTAAGTGTCCCTGACCCTCTTTTGTCTACACATGTTCATGGTGGGTGATTTCCCTTACATACATTTTTTTTGTTTGTTTTTTTATCTTAAGTCTCGATCTCTTTTCTGAAGCTCCAGGCCAGTGTTTGCAGCTGCCTGCCGGAATTCTCCACCCACAGGCATTTTACATGCATCTTAAAGTTTTGTTCAAAATTCAACTTTATATCTTATACTGAAACCTGCTTCTCTCCCTGCATTTCTCATCTCAGTAAACTCTCCTTATTCAACTCAGTCTGGAATCATTCTCTTATCCCTTGCCTCTGACCAATGGCCCAGCCCATCTCCTACACTCTATTTGTATTGTCACGGGGCAGGACTCACTCATTTCTCACTGGAATTGCTGCAAAGGCCTCCTATTTTATCTGTGATTCCAGACTTCTCTTTCTGTGATCAATTCTCCACCAATCAACCAGAAAGATTTTTCTAAAAAGAAATTACCTGATGTCATCCGACCCCTTCCCTCCTAAGGCTTAAAGGCCTTCTGAGCTTCTCCAGTAACTTCATGTTAAAATCGAAACCCTTTTATCCTGACTTCTAAGTCTTCTTCCGGCACACACCCTCTGCTCTGCCAACCTGTGTTAATCCGGGTCTCAAGAACCAGTCATGTTCTCTGATGGCTGTGAAGTGTCTTCTCTCCCCAGCATGGTGTATCAGGATTGCCTACTTGTCTTCTACACCACCTGACAATGAGCTGCTGAAGGAGACAGCTGAATCTTACCTGTCATTCTCCACTGCTGAATAAAGCAAAACTCAGTACCTAAACTGAAAGCTAATATTTAATTTTCAGGTTCTTTTAGAAGTTATTTCAAAACTGCTATACAACTGAAGCATGCTTTATTTCCTCTTCTACCTTTAGTTTCACTGAATTATGTATTTACATTTTTTTCTGATAGAAACTAAGTTTTAGTTTACTGCCATGTCAAATTCCTGAAAGAGTTATTTAAATCATCTCCTTCAGGGATCATCCACAACCAGTAATCATGAATCATTTAGGCATTTTTCTTGACTATTCTGAACAAAGTATAAAAACTTAGCTGCTTGTTATCCAATGAAGGAAAAGACAGTTTTAAAATTTCACATAAATGAAAAGTTCATGTGCAAATTTTCTTCCGAGAGAATATTTACAATTCTTTTGTCTTGTTTGGTAATTAACGTTGCTCCTCAATTAACTTTGTAACTAATGAACCAAACTTACCACACCTGATTGTTTCTGCTCATGGTGTCTCCTGTCTCTCCCTTTCCCTGCAAGATCTACCTTTTCAACACCCTATCTCCGGCACCAACCATGCCTTACCTATAACAGTCTCTTCACACGTATTTAATAAGTGTTCAAATATTTTGTTTTTATGTGTTACCTTATAAAACCCCTACTTTTTACACACATAAAAGACAAAATTAATTTGCAAAAGATGAGCGAAAATGTCACACATGGTCATAAAACTGTGCTGGGCCAACTCTTTATCATAAAGAGACAAAAAGAGGTTATTTTTTCTATTCCACATGTGTCATTCTAAGCTTGACTCTTAAGCACAACTTGCTGAACATTTTGCAATTCAAAGTTACCTTTTGGTCGGCCATAGCCAGTCCACTAAATGAATCTGGAAAGAGTTTAGCGCTGATTAAACTTGGCAAGTACGTCTATGGGAAACAAGGCGGCACTACAATAAAGTAGATTTCTATTTGTAAGTCAGTGAAGCGAAAAAAAACTTTTCAAGAACGACTCTGCCTATAACGATATGAATATTAGGTTCAGAAGAAGTACCCATTACCTCAAATAGCTTATTCAACAGTAAACTTTCTCAGTATTATAAAATGAGTTTTCCTTCTGCAGTTTCTTCAGTAGTGACCATTTGTCAGGAAGTCATACCACATGAAGGGATGCTCATAATAGACTCAACATTCTCCATTTAATAACATTGAAACAAGCATTGTCTTCACATTCATGGTTGTTAAAAAAGAAGAGAGTCTTTTCAAAGTCTGTGCATCTGGTTAGGAGAGAATAGGATAAACCCAGAGTTACAAAAACGTGACATTTTTGTTTCCTGATTCAGCTCAAAGAAAGCCAGAATCTTACAAGTCCTACGTTTTTTTCTGGTGTGGGGTGTTAGAGTTTAAACCCTGACCCAGACGTGGATATTGCAAAAAGAGTGAGGTATCTTGCTAAGGTGGCCGTGTGCTCGAAATGGTCAAGATATTTTCCATCTTTCCAGGAAATGTCACTCCGTTTTGTAATAAAGCTGGAATAACTGCCCAACAAAGGGACAGTCAATGAAGGAAAGCAAGAACTTTCCAGTTTTCCAAATCCATGGAGAAAACAAGTCAGATAACTGTTTATAAAATGAATCTAGTGAAAAAGGGGCCCTGTCAATGATAAATATTTGTTTTATTCTGCGTGTTTAATATGGGAAAGCAACACGTTAAAAGTTGGCCAAATATGGTAAGCATCAGTCTCCACAGAGTCCCAAACCTTGTGTTGAGAATGCTATCTTTGTGTTATTCCCAAAGGGATTAATAGTAGCAGACAGGGGAAAAAGCGAGGGTAAATTAAAATAGCACAGAAACCAGCACACTTACTGCGCAACTTAAGTGATGCTGTTTCCCTTTTCTAAGTCTGCTGTTTAAATTCTATCTAATCTCAGAAGCTGGCTCTTCTCTGACTCTACTGGATAACACCTCCAGCACTCCACATCCTCAGATACATACCTGTATTCTGCGTTATGTGATTGTCACATGTGTACTCACACGTTGGAGTTTCACGTAGACATCCTTATTTACCTCTGTTACAACCAGCATGGTTTCTTCTCAATGGAATATAATACAAAACTTAAGTAATTGTCTCTTTATTTAAATTTGTGAGTATTTGATTATTCTATAACTGCTATAAATAATCCTATGCTGCTATAAATAAACTTGAATTTAATATAGGAACATTTAATGATATTCTTTTTTTTTATTTTTTGAAAGAAAGAAAAAGAGAGGAAAGAAAGTGAGAGTGAAAGAAAGAAATAAAAAGAATGTATGAGAGAAAGAAAGAGGAAGAAAAAGAGGGAGAGAGAACAGGATTCTTGTTCTACTGCCCAGGCTAGAATGCAGTCTAAAAATGGGTATTAAAAACCTCTATTATGCCGATAATTGTGTTTAACAATGGAGACAGGAAGGAATAAGAGATGAAAATAACAAACAAGCAGCCAACCAATATTTTATTTAAACCTGTGAAATGCTATGCAATTGCTGAGGAGTGATTTATATAGGCAGGAGTAAATTTCAGGAAAGCAGAAGTACAGGGAAAGTCACAAATCAATACATAGAGGTTACACACTGGTTTTGGCCTAAAAGGGTGGGACATCTTGAAGCAGGCAGAGGGTGGGTGGTGGGCCCACAGGGCATAGGTGGATTCAAACATTTTCTGATTTGCAGTTGATTAAGGAAGATAAGCTTTGCTTTAAAATCTGGAATCAGTAGAAAAGAATGTTAGCTCTGGCTTGTGGATGTGACTCCCTCTAGGCCCCTCAGGAAGAAATTTAAAACAAAGGACAGCAGTCAGAATTAAGTCTTCTTTGCCCATTTATCTGAGGTCTGTGTGCCAGTGGATCTGCTTGGTGGGGGTCTGGGTTTCTGAAAAACAACTCAGGGACATATGTTAAGATGTTATCTGTAGCTTCTACTGGAGAATCAGACATCTCCTGACTCTAACTTCCTTGGCTATTGTTTTAAGTTACCGTACCTTCTTGCTGATCAAGTTGCTTATTTACTTCTCAGGGCTAGCTAGCTGGCTGGAATTTTCCTTGAAGGAACTCAAGATTTTCCTTTGTTTCCATGCTTGTGGGGAGCCCACAGGCTCCTAAAAAGGGGATCCCTGTTCTATCTCAGTTCCTCAAGACACCAGTTTATTAAACTGTAAGGATGAAAATGCAAGTAGCAGGAATCAGATCTGACATTTATAGAGCTTGGAAATCATCATACCTATCCTTGCTCAAGAAACAGCTAAGCAAAATGAAAATCATTAACTTTGCTTGGATCCATCAGAGAAATGAGATTGCAGAGCAGAGTGCTACCCTAAAATATGGAAAGACAATCAAATCTAGGGAAGTCACAGTTGAGATCTGCTTACTTGGAGCAAAGCTGCTGGATTGATAAACCGGTAGGAACACTTAAATGATAACTTTGACAAATTGCTGAAGGTTGGTTATGGGCTAGCTTGAGATTGAGAAACTCCTGGGTCTGTAGTCTTAAGAGCAGCCTCACCTTTTTATGGATTTTATTTCTAGGAACCCCACAGGTTTGTACTGTGAAGAGGCAAGAGAGGTCTCATACTGGTTCTGGCAGGGAGAAAGGGAGAGTAACCATTGTAAAATATACCCAAAGCCTTTTCCATAACAAAGACCTGCTCTCCAGAGTACCAGAGTCTTATCCCACCTGGGAGAAGGGCATTTCTCTGACTCTAGCCCTCTCTAGTTTTACTGTCTCACCTAGGGGGAAAGGGGAAAGAAACTGAGAAATACTTGTGAAGGCCACAGGCCTGCTAAATGATGAGATTTAATTGTAAGATAGCAAACTGCTTCCTTTCCCCCCTATATCTTACCACCACACCAGCAGGGCTATAGTGTAACTACTGGGTTACAGCCAAATGAGTTATAACACACAGACTCTGTCTAAGGGAGAGTTCTCAGGGAAGCCCAAAGACAACAGAGGACATACAAACAGGGACACTGGAGGAATTTGAAGCCTTTGGCACTTACTACTGCAGCATATATTAAACACAGCCAAACTCCTAGCTAGATTAACATAAGACCTCACACTAAAGGCCGATTTAGACCAGTTCCTATTCCCAATACATCATGTCTGGCTTACAATAAAAAAAATTATAAGTCATGTTAAAAGGAATAAATAAGTCTGAAGTGTCTTCAAAGCAAGCACCAGAACCAGCCTCAGATATGACACATATCTTAGAATTAACAAGCAGGAAATTTAAAGTAACTATGATAATATGGTAAACGCTCTGATGGAAAAAGTAGATAACATGAAAGAACAGATGGATAATGTAAGCAGAGAGATGGAAACTATAGGAATTAATGAAAAGCAAATGCTAGAAGTAAAAACTGCAGCAGAAATGAAGAATGCCTTTGATGGGCTATTCTGGACACAGCCAAAGAAAGCAGCTTGAAAATATATGTCAGTGAAACTTCTCAGACAGAAAGGCAAAGAGAAAAATAGAGTTTAAAACAGGAACAGAACATCCAAGAATGTGAGATATTTTCAATAGATATGAGATGTGCAATTATAATATGAGAAGGCAAAGAAAGAACAGAAGAAATATATGAGAAGATATTTGAAAGCTAGGAATTGATGCTTAAAAAGCCTTTGACAAAATGCAACATTGATTCATGATAAACATACTCGGCAAACTAGGAATAGAGGTGAATTTCCTCAACTAATTGAAGAACATCTTACAAAGAAGCCTATATCATAATTAATGGTAAGAAACTGTACTTTCTCTGTAAGATTGGGAATGAGGCAAAGATGTCTTGTCTCACCACTATTAGTCAACATCATATGGAATGACTTAGTGCAGTAAGACAAGAGAAGGAAATTAAAGCTATATATGTTGTGAAGGAATAAATAAAACTGTCTTCACAGATGACATGATTTGTCTATGTAGAAAATTGCTGAGAAATGATAAACCTCCTGGAACATAAACAAGTAGAGCAAGGCTCCAAGACACAAGGTGGGTATATATAATTAGTTATTTTCCTGTATACCAGTAATGAAAAAATTTTAAAAAACACTACCATTTACAACATCACCACAAAAAAATAACAAAGTACTTAGGCGTAAACCTAACAAAATATATTCAAGACATATAAGCAGAATGCTGAAAAACTCCGACGAAAGAAAGCAAAGATCTAAATAAACAGATTCTATGTTTATAGATTGGAAGACTCAATATTGTTAAGATGTCAGGTGTTCCCAACTTGATCTATAGATGCAGTGGAATCCTAAACAAAATCCCAGAAAGCTATTTTTGTAGAGATCAACAACTGATTCTAAAGTTTATATGGAAAGCCTAGACACCTAGAATAGCCAACATAATACTAAACAAGAATAAAATTGAAGGATTCACACAACTTGATTTCAAGACTTTTTATAACGTTGTAGTTATCCATGCAGTATGATATTAGTGAAAGAATAGATCTATTTCTATCAATGGAATAGAGTAGAGAGCACAGAAATAGACTCATGCAGATATAATCAAATGATCTTTGACAAAGGAGCAAAGAATTAAATAGAGAAGATTTATGTCTTGGTTCAAAAGACAAAAAGACTGTCTTTTCAACAAATGTACATTCATATGCAGAGTAGTGAACCTAGACACAAATCTTACCCCTTTGACAAAAATTAACTCAAAATGGACCATAAATCAAAATTGCAAATGTAAAACTATAAATCTTCTAGAAGAAAACACAGGAGGAAGTCTAGGTGACCTTGGGTTTGGCTATGAGTTTTTAGATACAGCACCAAAAACATAATCCATGAAAGAAAAAAATTGATAAGTTGGACTTTTAAAGTTGTAAATTTCTGCTCTATAGAAGACACTGTTAAGAGAATTGAAAGACAAGCCACAGACTGGGAGAAAATATGTGCAAAACATGTACCTAATAAAGGAATTGTATCCAAATATACCAAGAACTCAAGACTCAATAAGAAGCATAGATTTTGGAAGACAGTTTGGCAGTTTCTTACAAAGCTAAACTTAATCTTACCATCCAATCCAGCATTCATGCTCCTAGATATTTACCCAAATGATTTGAAAACTATATGCCAAGACAAAAACCTGCACGCAAATGTATATATCAACTTTATTCATAATCAGCAAAAACTGGAAGCAATCAAGATGTCTTTCAATAGGTGAATGGATAAACTATGGAACATCCGGACAGTAGAATATTATTTAGTGATAAAAATAAATGAGCTATCAAACTACAAAAAGACATGGATGAATCTTAAATGCATATTGCTAAGGTAAAGAAGCCAATTTTAAAAGGCTACAGGGTTTATGAGTCCAATTATATGACATTTTGGAAAAGGCAAAACGATAGTGACAGCAAAAAGATTAGTGTTTGCCAGGGGAAGTTGGGAGGGGAGGACTTAAACAGGGTGAAACACAGGGGATTTGTGGGGTGAAACTATTCCATATGATACTGAAATGGGGGAATACATGACTATGCAAAATCTATAGAATTCAACAGCACAAAAGGTGAACCATAATGTTTGCAAAATTTTGAAAAATCACTTGGGGGACTGGGTGATCCCAGGATGGAATACAGAATGTGATAAAATTACAAATGTATAAAATAACCTCATTGAAATAAATGAGGGGAAAAGGTGCTGATTTAATTGATTGTGGGATTGAGTACAGTCTGTAAGATTAAAGTAAAAAGAATCTAAATATAAGAACTGTAGTTGATAATGTATCCCATGAGTGTTAATTCTGATAATGCTATACATGTATACTGAAACTGAACAATTAAGTAAATGGATGGTAGATGGAGTGAACCAAGTTTCTCACTATTGGAGTAGAAGTTCACAGATAAACATGGGAAGAGGCTAGAATAATTCATGTAATAATGGATTAAAGTTGGAGCTATCGTTATGAACTTGTGGTTAGTTTAGTATAGGCACGCATAATTTTATATAGAAATATTAATAGATATTTTTAAAAACACATGGAAGGGCTGTGTCAAAAGAGCCTGAGAGTCAATTGAAACAGTTACCAATGGCTAAAGCTGGAATAGTTTGAGCAACAAAATATAGTATTCGGTCATAATCCAAAATATTTAATGAATATCCATAGGTCCATACTGATGCAAATAAATAATTAAAGGGAGAAGAGGAAAAAAATCTACCATACAGGATAATTTCCAATAATTTATGTAGATATTCTGCATCCAGAAGGTGGAATATAACTTCGCACTCAAGAATGAGCTGTGCATAATGACATCCTTTCAAAGAGTACAGTATGGAAAGTAGGAAAAAAGATTACAGTGGAGAAACTGAAAAACACTCTCTCAGGTAATCAAAGTCATCAGCAGTGGTAAGTCACGTTGGTAGTATATACCCTTGACGTGTGACTAAAATGGTGCTTTATATCTGTGATCTTTTTTTCTCAAACCTGTAACTCTAACCTTGAGAAGAACATTAGATAAAGACCAATTGAGGAGCAGTCTACAAAACACCTGGCCAATACTTACTAAAACGGTCAAAATTATCAAAAACATGGAAAGTCTGAGAAACTGTCAAGAGGAGAGCTTAAGGAGACATCATGATTAATGTGGTATCCTGTATGGGATCCTGGAACAGAAAATGTCATTAGGTTAAAAACTAAGGAAATCTATACTTAAACACAAACAACCAAAGAAAATATAAATAAATTGAACTTCATCAAAATTTAAAACTTGTGTTTCAAATGATACTATAAATACAATGAAAAGAATTCACAGAATATGGGGTAGATGGAAAGTAAAACATATATGAGAGCACATGGACACAGGGAGGGGAGCATCACACACTGGGGTCTGTCGGGGGGGGGGAATAGGGGAGGGACAGTCGGGGGTGGGGAGTTGGGAAGAGATAGCATGGGGAGAAATGCCAGAAATAGGTGATGGGGAGGAAGGCAGCAAATCACACTGCCATGTGTGTACCTATGGAACAATCTTGCATGTTCTTCACGTGTACCCCAAAACCTAAAATGCAATTAAAAAAGAGTTCTAGTATCCAGAATATATAGAGTTCTTACAACTCAGCAATAAAGAGACAGCTCATATTTTAAAGGGGAAAAGGATTTGAATAGACATTTTTTCAAAGAAAAGGTCAATAGTATATGAAAAGATGCTCAGCCTCATTAGTTCTCAAGGAAATATGACCCAAAGCCACAATGAGATACAACTTTATACCCCCTAGAACTACTATAATAAAAAGGACAGAATAACAAGTGTTCGTGAAGATGTGGAGAAATTGGAACCCTTATACATTGATGGTGGAAATGTGAAATGGTGCACTTGGAAAACAGTTTGTCAGTTCCTCAGGAGTTAAACATAGAATTACCATATGAGCCATCAATTCCACTCATAGGTATACCCGAAAGAATTTAAAACACGTGTTCACCCAACAACTTTGTATACAGATTTTCATAGCATTGTTCATATAGCCAAAAAGTAAAAACCCAAATGTTTGCCAGCCGATAAATAGGTAAACAAAATGTAGTATAGCTCTGCAATGGAATGTCATTCGGCAATGAAATGGAATTAAGTACTGATACATGCTACAACATGGATGACCTTGGAAACATTATGCTAAGTGAAAGATGCCAGTAACAATGATCAGATAAATGCAAATGAAAACTACAGTAAGATACCATCTCACACCATTCAGAATGGCTACTGTGAAAAGTCAAAAAACAACAGATGCTGCTGAGGCTGCAAAGTAGAGGGAACCTCTATACACTGCTGGTAGTGATGTAAATTAGTTCAGCCGCTGTGAAAAGCAGTTTGGAGAGTTCTCAAAGAACTTTAAACCGAACTATTTAACCCGGTAATCCCATTACTGGGTATATATACTCAAAAGAAAATATTTTATCAAAAAAACAGACACACTTATATGTTAATCGCAGCACTATTCACAGTAGTAAAGATGTGGAATCAACATAGGTGCTCATCAGCAGTGGATCTGATAAAAGGTGGTACATATATACTGTGGAATACTATAGAGCCATAAAAAGGAATGAAATTATATCCTTTTCGGCAACATGGATGCAGCTGGAGGCCATTATCCTGAACAAATTAGTAACAGGAACAGAAAACCAAAATCCATATGTTCTCATTTATAAGTGAGAGCTAAACATTGGGTATTCGTGGGCATAAAGTTGGCAACAGTAGAGACTACTTGAGGTGGGAAGGAGGGTGGGGGGCAAGGGTTGGAAAAACTGTTGAGTATTATGCTCACTACCTGGCTGATGGGATCAGTCATACCCCAAACCTCAGCATCATGCAATATACCCATGAAGCAAAACCTGCAGATGTACCCCCAAATCCAAAATAAAAGTTGAAATTATTGAAAAGCCAGTAACAAGAGACCACATGTTGTATGATTCCATCTATATGAAGAGTCCAGAATAGGCAGTCTCTATAGAGACAGAAAGCGGATAAGTAGTTACCTAGGACTGAAAGTGGGGATGAGGCATTGGGGGGTGACTGGTAATGGGTACGTGGTCTCTGTTTTGGGTAACAGAAATACTCCAGAATTAGATAGTGGTAAATATACTAAACCCTACTGAATTGCACACTTTAAAAGGATGAATTGTGTGGTATGTGAATGATATTGTGGTAAAGATTAAAAAAAGCCTAAGAAAATATGGATAAAGTATGCACTTTAGTTAATAATAATGAATCAATATTGGCTCACTAATAATAACAACTATACCATACTAATGTCAGATGATGGTATGGAAAGCTAGCTTTGGGGATTGTGGGAACTCTGTGCTATCTTTATAGTTTTTCCTATAAATCTAAAACCATTCTGAAAAATATAATTCAAAAAAATGAAAGCAGCTGTTTCAATGTCAAAAGTGAAAACAAACCAAATCATACTTATGAAAACAGAGGGATAATTGGATCCAGTTGTTTTAGAAAAAAGACTCGGGGTGGGGGGGGAAATTGTATTAAACTGTAAGGCATGAACTGAATATGTTCACCAAAACTCTTGGAGGCATTGGTAGAAAATCTGGCTGACTCTTATGCAGACTGAATATTTGTATGGCTACTGAGTTTTTCAGCCCAAATAATTCACCTTCTTCACCGTTACATTTATGTACTTATATCAGAATATTTATCATTTAGGATTTGAAAATAAATATGCTAGAGTCCCAGCATCACAGAAGGTACTCACATTCAGAGCATAGAGCAGTTCTGTTCAAGAACCGCTTTACAAGTGTGTTAGTTCATTCTCACACTGCTATAAAGAACTAGTCAAGACTGGGTGATTTATAAAGGAAAGAGGTTTAATTGACTCCCACATGGCTGGGGAGGCCTCAGGAAACTTACAATCATGGCAGAAGGATATTGGCCTTTTGGCTAAGATCAAGTGTAGAATCATGGCAGAAGGGAAAGCAAACACGTCCTTTTTCACGGGGTGGCAGGAGAGAGAGTGAGTGCTGAACTAAAGGGGAAAAGCCCCTTATAAAAACCATCAGATCTTATGAGAACTTACTCTCACAAGAACAGCATGAGATAACCGCCCCCATGATGCAGCTGCCTTTCACTGGGTCCCTCCCACAACATGTGGGGATTATGGGAACTATAAAACAAGATGAGATTTGGGTGGGGATAGAGCCAAACCATATCAACAAGCTTTATTAAATTATATTTCACATCTCCCTAGGGGAGAAAAGACAAATGCAGATTTTAGCATGGGAAAAGAAACAGAATAAGTCATGTCAAGGTTTTAACCCAAGTTATTCAGTGATTGGGGAAAAAAAAAAAAGGAATGTTTTTTTCCCTTATTGTTTCAACTCTATGTGATAGATAAACCTTTCCTTTCCTTGTAAAATTCTTTTCCTCCTTCAAGGCCAACTCTTCTATGAAACTTCACTTTTTCTCTGGACT
The DNA here is from genome assembly GCA_963573385.1 of Cacajao melanocephalus. NCBI lineage: Eukaryota > Metazoa > Chordata > Mammalia > Primates > Pitheciidae > Cacajao > Cacajao melanocephalus. Next base: position 14,601 of record CAUYLG010060868.1, on the reverse strand, counting down.
ATATTATATTCCTTTTTTGAACTCCTCTAATTAATATGCATGGCATCACAACACTAATTCATAAATAAGAGACTGTTAGAATATTTATTAATTGGCTGGGCATGGTGGGGTCATGTACAGTTTCTCCTTCTCTACTAAATGATTTTCATCTGCATATTACAAGCTCCAGACTCCCTTATCTTAACAACAAAAAAAGGAAAGAAAGGGGAAGCTTCCTTAACACGTTCTGAACTTTCCTTGTTCATTTCCTAGAAACATTTCTCAAATTCTGTCTTCGGGTTTTCACCTCTCCAGCATTATTTAAATTTTTAAAATTAAAATTTGAACTCAGGCCAGGCATGGTGGGCTCATGCCTGTAATAGTAGCACTTGGAAGGTTGAGGTGGTAGGACCACTTGAGCCTAGGAGTTTGAGACCAGGATGGGCAATGTAGCAAAACCCTGTCTCTACAAAAAGAAAAATTAGGCAGGTGTGGTAGTGCATGCCTATAGTCCCAGCTACTTGGGAGGCTGAGGTGGGAGGATCACCTGAGCCTTGGGAGGTCAAGGATGCAGTGAGCTGTGATTACGCCACCGCACTCCAGCCTGGGTGACAGAGTGAGACCTTGTCTTGAATGAATGTATAAAAATTTGAACTCAAAGGTAATAAATGTATTTGGCATATATTTACCACTTAATCTCTTTTTATAGAAACAGTTAAAGCTTAACCTTTCATGTCTGAAAATATCTTTATACTATCCTTGTACTTAATTGATAGTTTGCTGGCTTTAGAATTTTAGGTTGGAAGTCATGCTTCCTTAGAATGTTGAAGGCATTGCTCAGTTATCTTCCGGCTTCCAGTATTGCTCCTGGGAAGTTTGCAGCTAATCTTTTGGATGTTGATCTGTTCCCACCCTCTTCCCTGAAAGCATTTGGAATTTTCTTTTTGGCTTGCTTTTCTGAAATTTATAATGATGAATCTTGGTGAGAATCTATTTTCATTTGTTTTGCTTGACTCTCTGGAGCCCTTTCAGTCTGGGTAACAAGCCCTTCAATTCTGGGATATTTTCTTGAATTCCTTCATTGTTGATTTTCAATCCATATTTTTCTTTGCTGTCTTTCTAGAGCTACTATTATTTGGATGTTGACCTTCTGAATTGATCAACAGATTTAATTGTTTTCACTTCTGAGTTTTTTTCTGTATTGTTACGAAGATTTCCTTGACTTTTCTTCCAACCTTCCTAAGGAGTTTTTTTCTGTGATATTATTTTCTCTCTTTAAAAATCTTGCCCACTTAGTGTGCAATCCAATGGTTTTTAGTACAGCCACAGGGTTGTGCAACTACCACATACCACAATCAATTTTAGAACATTTTCATTACCCAGAAATAAAGCTCTGTACCCATTGGTAGTCATACCCCTATTTCTCCACATCCTCTCAGCCTTAGGTCAACATTAATCTGCTTTCTGCCGCTACGGAGTTGCCTATTCCAAACACTTCATATAAATGGAATCATATAATACATGGTCTCCTGTTACTGGCCTTTTTCACTTAGCATAGTATTTTCAAGGTCCATCCATGATGTAGCATGCATCAGTACTTCATTCCATTTTATTGTTGACATTCCGTCATGTCTGTACCACATTTTGTTTATTTATCAGTTGATGGACATTTGGGTTGTTTTCACTTTTTGGCCACATGAATAATGCTGCTATGAACATTTGTGTACAATTGCGTAAACATTTTTTTTTTTTGAGACAGAGTTTCACCCTGTCGCCCAGGCTGGAGTGCAGTGGCACAGCCTCAACTCATTGCAATGGGTTCAAGGGATTCTCCTGCCTCAGCCTCCCGAGCAGCTGGGATTATAGTCACACGCTCCCACAGCTGGCTACTTTTTGTATTTTTAGTAGAGATGGGGTTTCACCATGTTGGCCAGGCTGGTCTCAAACTCTTGACCTTGTCATCTGCCTGCCTTGGCCTTCCAAAGTGCTGGGATTACAGGTGTGAACCACCGGGCCTGGCTGTGAACATGTATTTTTTACCCCTTTGAGTATACCTAAGAAGTGAAATTGCTGGCTTCTATGATAACTCTAATGTTTTGAGGAACTGCCCAGCTGTTTTTCCAAGTGTACCATTTAAATTTCCACCAGCAATTGGTGAGGGTTCCAGTTTCTCCACATCCTCACCAACATTTGTTCTTGTTCATCTTTTGAATTATATTTATCCTACTGGGTGTGATTTGGTACCTCAGTTTTGTTTATTTGTTTTGTTTTTTTGAGACAGAGTCTCATTCTGTCACCCAGGATGGAATGCAGTGGCACGGTCATAGCTCACTGCAGCCTCAGTCTCCTAGGCTCAATCAGTCCTCCCACCTCAGCCTCCCGAGTAGCTGGGACCATGGGCACACACCAGCGTGCCTGGCTAATTTTTAAAATTTTTGGTAGAGATGAAGTCTCGCTATGTTGCCCAGGTTGGTCTTGAATTCCTCAAGCTCAAGTGATCCTCCTGCCTTGGCCTCCCAAAGTGCTGAGATGATGGGCATAAGCCACTATAAATGTCTGGTACTCCAGTTTGATTTGCATTTTCCTGATGGTTAGTGACATTGAGTATCACTCAGTCACTGCCACCAGCCTGTGCACTGTGTCCTCTTGCTGCTCTGCTGCCCCGCTCCTTCATTTGTCACAATGGAAGAAGAGATCACCATGCTGGTCATTGACAGTGTCTCCAGCATGTGCAAAGCTGGCTTTGCTGGGGATGATGCCCCCCTCTGTGTCATTTTCCCCTCCATCGTCGGGCACCCTAGCCAAAAGGACTTCTGTGTAGGTGATGAGGCCTAGAGAAAGCATGGCATCCTGGCCTCAAGATGGGAACCCTGGCCCCATCGAGCACAGCATCATCATCAACTGGGATGACATGGAGAAGATCATACCTTCTACAAAGAGCTGCATGTGGCCCTGGAGGAGCACCTGGTGCTGCTGACCAAGGTCCCTGTGAACCTCAGGGTCAACAAAGAGAAGATGACTCAGATCATGTTTGAGACCTTCAACACCCAGGCCATGTACGTGGCCATCCAGGCCATGCTGTCTCTCTACACCTCTGGGCACACCACTGGCATTGTCATGGACTCTGGAGACAAGGTCAACCACACGGTGCCTATCTGCGAGGACTACATACTCCCCCATGCCATCTTGTGTCTGGACTGGCTGGCGGGGACCTGACCAACTACCTCATGAAGATCCTCACAGAGCGCAGCTATAGCTTCACTACCATGGCCGAGTGGGAGATCCTTTAAGGAGAAGCTGTGCTGTGTCACCCTGGACTTCGAGCAGGAGATGGCCACTGCCGCATCCTCCTCCTCCCTGGAGAAGAGCTAGGACCTACCCGACAGCCAGGTCATCACCATTGGCAATGATCAGTTCTGGTGTCTGGAGGCCCTGTTCGCCTTCCTTCCTAGGCATGGAATCTTGCGGCATCCTTGAGACCACCATCAACTCCATCATGAAGTGTGATGTGGACATCCGCAAAGACCTATACACCAACACAGTGCTGTCTGGTGGCACCACCATGTACCCGGGCATTGCCAACAGGATGCAGAAGGAGATCACCATCCTGGCATCCAGCACTGTGACGATCAAGATCATTGTGCCACCCAGGGTGCAAGTACTCTGTGTGGTTCCGCGCCTCCTTCCTGGCCTCACTGTCCACCTTCCAGCAGATACGTATTAGCAAGCAGGAGTACGACCAGTCGGCCCCTTGTTTTTCCACTGCAAATGAGTCTAAATGGACTGCAAGCAGATATGTAGCATTTGCTGCATGAGTTAATTCAGAAGTATAAATTTGTCCCTGGCAAATGCGTCTACTTCATGCTAGCCTCATGAAACTGGAATAAGCCTTCAAAAAGAAATTATCCTTGAAGCTTGTATCTGATATCAGCACTGGATTGTAGAACTTGTTGCTGTTTTTGACCTGTATTCAAATTAACTGTTCCCCCTTGGTATTTGTAGAATATCTGTACATATCTTTGATTTCACCCCTTAGTGCATGTGGCTTGGTCACTTTGTGGCTGAGATAAGAACATGCTTGTGGAAGACAAGTCTGTGGCTTGAAGAGTCTGCATGGCCAGCAGTCTCCAATCTGTGCAGGGTATTAATGTGTGGGGGCTGAGTGTTCTGGGATTTCTCTAGAGGCTGGCAGGGGCTCTTGAATTAGTGGTTTCTGTCCTGCTGGTCTGTCAGGGTTGGAAAAGTCTAAGCCATAGGACCTAGTTTCCTTTCTTAGTTGATGTTTTCCTGCCAGAACACTGTGGGCTGTTACTTGCCTTGAGTTGGAAGCAGTTTGCATTTATACCTGTAAATATATTCATCTTTTTAATTTATGTAAGTTTTTTTTGTATGCAATTCTCAATTCTTTAAAGAGATGACAACAAATTTTGGTTTTCTACTGTTATGTGAGAACATTAGGCCCCAGCAACACATCATTGGACGTTGAGTATCTTTTTATGTGATTTTTGGCTATTTGTGTATATGTTCTTTGGAGAAATGTCTATTCAAATCTTTTGACTATTTTATAATCGGGTTGTCTTTTTATTGAAATATAAGAGTACTTTATGGATATCAAACGCTTATCAGATACATGATTTGCAAATATTTTCTCCTATGAGTTGAATTTTTATTGATATTATATTTTGAAGCACAAGGAGTTTTAATTTTGTTAAAGTCCAAATGTGTTTAATTTTTCCTTTGTTGGTTGTGGTTTTGAGGTCATATCTGTTATCTAGTCCAAGGTCACAAAGATTTATGGCTATATTTAATTTTAAGAATTTTATAGATTTAGCTCTTACATTTAAGCCCTTCATTTTGAGTTCATTTCTGTATGTAGTATGAAATCATGGTCTAAATTCATTATTTTACATATGGATATATGGTTGTCCCAGCACCGTTTGTTCCAAATACGCTTTTTTTTTTCTCCATTGATTTGTCTTGGTACCCTCACCAAAAGTCAGTTGGCCATAAATGTGAAAGTTTATTTCTGGGCCTTTCTCCTATTTATGTTTTTAGCTTCCAAGAGCTCTTTGTTTTTCTCCAGTTGCTTCCTTATTCATCCTGTTTTTTTTTTTTTTTTTTGTCATGGAGTCATTATCTTTGTGAGAATATTAATAATGACCTTTAAACCTTTCATTTCTCTGCATAGTCTCTGTTTCTCCAGGTTACTTTTTTTTGTTGTTGTTGATGGGTTTGATCCTGTGTTTTATTCCATAGTCTATTAAAACGTGTATTATTCTCAGTTGTCTGCTCAAGAAAAAAGAGCACTAAAGGCTAATTGAAAGCTCTGTCCATTTTGGTAGAGCTTACCAGCTGTGGCCCTCACTGTCAGATGATCCAGTAGACCTTATCAGTATGGCAATATCTAAATTGTTTTTCTTAAACAGCTTAGAAAGCTCTCTCTTACTCTTTGTGGAAGGGTATGATCATGGCTTCCAGCATTCTACAATTTCAGTGTGGAGTGGACTGGGTTCTTTCAACTGTTAGAAAGCAAGTTTTCCCTTCGTTCCACATGTTTTCAGTAAAGCATCTGCATCTTCAAAAGTGATAGTGGCCTCTAGGCCAAAACCCCCACTTTTTAACTTCTTCAGAGAATAAATTCTGGTTTCCTGCATGGATTAAGGGGTTCCAGGGTGATGAGTCACCCAGCCAAGCATAACAGTGGAGATGACATAGAGGCCTAAGTCCTTCTTAATAATCAGCTAACCTGTATGTGTAACACCACTTCCAGAGACTTTTGGATGTTCCATGGTATAAACCAGGCTGCTTTTTCCCACTGCTGGCTTAGGACTGAGCTTTCTGAAATCTGCAGTCAGTTACTGCTCCCTCCATTCTCTAATACCCACAATTTTGTTGCTGCTATTTCTTCTTCCATTCTCTTCATCCTTGTGGGTTTATAACTAAAAACCAAAAATAAAGCAACCCTTTACGTTTATTATAGTTGGATTTTTGGAGGTAAAAAGTTAACTTTGTGTTCATTCTGTCATCTTCAACCAAAAGACAGAATATTAAACAATATTTCTGCTATTGGTTTGTGATTTATGTTGTATGTGCATTGGAGCCAAGGATAAAATCTTTGAAATTTGTTGAGGCTTGCTTTACAAGCCTTGGATCGATTGATTTTTGTAAATGTTTCCTATGTGCTTAAGAAGAATGTACTCTATAATTGTTGGTATCTAAAACATTTGTTGGATCAAACTTGCTAATTATTATATAAATGTTCACATACTTGGTAATTTTCTTGTTCTTAATTTATCAATTATCTAGAGAGGTTTGTTAAAATCTGCCACTTCAATTGTAGACTTGTCAGTTTCTCCTTGTAAGTCTGTCAACTTTTGCTTCATATATTTAGAAACTATGAATTAGGGCCATACATGTTTCTGAGTAGCTCTGTCTTCTTGTTAGATTACTCCTATTAATTATATATAAAAGGCCTCTTTTTTCTCCATCAGTGCTTTTTGCCATTAATTCTGTTTTATCTGTCATATAGTTTTGTCTAATTTTAGCCTGGTATATCTTTTTCTATCCCTTTACTTTCAGCCTTTCTGTGTTTATATGTTTTAGGTGTATTTCTTGCAAAACAGCCTATAAATGAATTTTTTAAAATCAATCTGACAATATTTATCTTAACTTGAAATTTTGCGTTTGTTATAATTACTGATCTGTTAGATTTATTTCTACTGTTTGTATAATGCTCACTACTGTGTTTTTACTATTTATCATTTTCTTTTCCTTTTCTTCCTTCTACCAGATTGCGAACCCTCCCACTCTTTTTTCATTCCATTAATTTGGAAGTTATATATACTGTTTGTATTATATTAGTGAATGCTCTTAAAATTTTAAAGTTGCAGTTGACTTAAAGTCCAAATTCAGTCAAATTCTTTATCCTTCTCTGGAACAACTTCACAATCTTGTTCTGATTATGTGTTATTTTTGTCCAATTTTTATATTTCACTTGTTTTTATATTCAAATTAGTTTTTGTTGTTGCTCTGTGGCATGGATTTATACTTGAGTCTTAATTCCATTGTCTGCCTCATGCAGGCCTAATATTTCATTTCTAGCTCTTGGTTGGATATCAGCATTCCATTCGGGTATTATTTGTAATACTGACAGGCTGGGAAAGAACACAAATGTCCATTATTATGAAACATCTGCCCAATGGTACACAATACAATCATAGAAAGAAACTTCTCAGATATAAGTGAAAAGAGTAGGGTTTTATAGTAATATGTATAATATGCTTTTATTTAAGAAATGGGAAAAGTATGAATATGTATGCATTTATTTATATTTTCAATAAGAAACTCTGGAAGGATTAATGAAAAATTAGTAAAAAGGATTAACTGTGGATGATATGGTTGGTAGAAAACAGTGTGGACAGCACAGGCCGTAAAACTTCTCTTAGCTATGCAATACTTTTTTATTCAGGACCAGACAATGAAGAACTCTAATATTTAAAGGCTGGTTAAAGAAAGGGGAGAAGCAAAAGTGAGTGAGAAGGAGGGCCAGGGAAATAGGAAGAAAGGCACTCTCCCACCTTTGGCAAACATCAGGAACTGAGGAGTCTTGCCTTTTTCATCCTCTGTGTGTATACCCTCTTTAGGTAACACTACTTATGCTTGGCAGCTTATTTGGTTGATCAGCGTATTTCCTTCTTAGTGCATATCAGTATCAGTAGTTATCTGTATACTTATTTGTTCTTGCTCTATTAGAATGTAAACTCTATGAGGGCTTGGGTAGTGCTTAGAATAATATTTGTGACATAGTAGGTCCTCAAGTAATATTTGTTGAATGAATAAGTAGAGAGAAATATTGGGACATGAAAATGCATGGCATATTTGAAGAACATAAACAGTTCATTATGATGGAGTATAATTACTGTGTGTTGGAAAGAGGTCAGATAGTAGGGTAAGACAAGGCTGGGAATTGCTTAATACTCAGAGTTCGAAGCTTTAAAACCTGGATTCATCTCTTGTAGTTCTCAAGATATTAAGATAGTTACATTAGGCTTAAGTTAATGATGTAAATAATTCGCCTTTAAATATACTTACATTTTCCTTGCTCCTACCCTCTTTGGTCACACTACAATGACCTTGAACTTGGAAGAAAAACGTATATAGAACCTTGCCATTGGGACTTACTATTTAAAATATTTCTAAGTGGCCTGTAATAGTAAACATTAACGTGTTTGTTCAGCTCAAGATGCTCTCCTTTTTCTAAGAACTCTTCCTACTCTCTATATTTAGTTGATTGGGCCAGGGATAAACAGTGGATCTCAGCCAAGCTAATCTCTGAAAACCTGAAACTGAGCTCAAGACACACTAATTGGAACTAGTGAAAAGCCAGAGGTGAGAGAGAGGGAAATTTGGTTCCTGATGATTTTGCAGGTTCTGATTCTAGTTTCTCAAGAGGTGCAGCTTTGGAGTTCTCTGATATATCCCTATATCCTTGCAATAAATTCTCCTGTTTTGTTAAAGTAATTTATAGTGGGTTTCTTTCTTGTTATCAAAGGGACTTGAAAATGCCATTTTCCTTCAAGAATTACTGATTTTAAATTAATTATATCATTATACATCTGTTTAATACTTCGTAGCTTACTAAATAGGTACCGTCATTAATTATTTTATTCTCCTCACAACAATGTGAATATTAATGGTTTTTCAACTAGATAAATGAGGAAACTGAGGCTCAGACTCATGAAATGATTGGCCCAAGTTCTTAAATATATGGTTGATCAGCTTATATGAAAATCCAGGTGTTATTTTTAGCCCAGTGGCTTTCTATGCATCATTGCATTCTAAATCAGCCTAAGGTTGTCACGAAGGTTATTTTCATAATATAGAGTTTCATCTTCTCCAAAGAAGTAGAATTGAGATTGTAGGGGAAAGCTTTTACATTAAATGCTTAGATAATATAATAAGAAATCTGTTATTCTATTTGGAGGAAAATTACTTTGGGTACAATTGATATGATATAAATTGCTATGATATATGGTTTTTAATAACCAATACAGGTGGAGGCTTATAATAAAAGGATGCCTTGCTATTATAGTAGAAGCATGAAATAACCTGCAGTCCACATTTTTCTGAGAATGCTACTCAGTTTTATTTCTTCTTAGCTTTGCAGTATTCTTTAAATTAAAAAATTAAATCCTCAGGGTCATTATTTTAAAAGCTATTCTATTCTTCCTCTTCCTTGATAACAAATTCCTTATATATTAAATATTACTGGAGCAATATTTTATCCTGTATGTGGCCAGTGATTTAAAGGATATTTTCCATTTCTGAAATTGCATTAGGAGTACATAAATGCTTTTTTAAAGTTATTTATTTAGTAAAGCAAGTCTGATACCTATTTGCAACACTAGGCCACACATGGGATTTTTAAAACAATGAGTTAGTCACTGTCATTAAAGAACACGTAGCTGATAATATTACCAGCCAATATACCTTGAATACTATTTGCCAGTCACTGTTGTAAATACTTTAGATCATATGCTAATTCACTTATCTTCACAACAATCCTGTGAGATACATACTCTTATTATCACCATTTTATAGATGAGGATATTGAGTTACCTTTAAAGAAAAGGGTAGAGTAACAAGCTCAAGTCACATAGGTAGTAAGTTGTAAAGCCAGGACTAGAATATATGTCTCACTCGATGCAAAGTTCATACTTTTTCTTCTTATGCCATGCTGGCTTTAGAGATGGGGAAAAGCAGGCTAGTGGGGAGGCTAATAAATAATACCAGTGTGAGGTGATAACTTCCTGGAATAAGTGCAGTCATATTACCACATTTCTTGAATTTTCTCAGTAGTGATTTTAGATAGTCTGCTTGTCCCTATGAGCCATTAAAATGTTAGGCAAAATCTAGTGTTTTAGTACATAAAATATATTTCTCAGATTGTTTTTTGAACCTAAAAGTAATTATATTTCTTTTCTCAGACTGTGTGTACAAAATTTTGATTATGGTAACATCACCATGGGAAGTGAGAATGGAGCAAAAAATGATTTCAAGGGAATCATACTAATAACACATACCTTTTTATCAGTCATTACTAGGTGTGAGACACTATACTAAGTGTTTTACTCGTTTTAATTTAAGCTCACAACAATTCTGTTAGGTAAGTATTACTTACCAAAGCCAAGAAAGGTTAAGTAACGTGTCTAACCTCACATGGCTCATTAGTGCTAGAACTGGGTTTTGAACTATCCCATTACAGACCTCTTTGAAACTGCTTCTGGAAACAAATTTGATGTCTTTCAAATGGCCCATAGATGCTAAGATTACAACATGTCAAATGCCTGTGTAGTGAGACATGGTTTGGATAACAAGATTGATTAAAGTTAACTTTTACCTGAAAAATTGTGTAGCTTTAGTTGAAAGAAGAGGTGTTGAAGGAAGACTGAGCCAGCTGCTGACCAGTGGAATAGAATTTGAGAGGGAGAAGTGTTGGAAGTGGAGTTACAGTCTCTTCTCTTATTTTTTTCCGATTAACTTTACTCTTCAGCACAGGTTTACCATGGGGCAATCTCGATGTGGTGTCTCTTCTGTGATCTAGTCTCACACCTGTAGGTTAATCTGTAAAATTAAGCATTGAGCTTGATATCAGTGACCCAATTGCAATGATTTCATTCCCAAGAAAATTAATATAAGAATAACTGTAAGCATGGCTATAGATTTTAATCAAACCTTGCATAGAATTTTTTTTTTTTTTAGAAAAATATTTTATTTTTCTTTTAAGTTCCAGGGCACATGTGGAGGATGTACAGGTTGGTTACCTAGGTAAACATGTACCATGATGGCTTGCTGCACCTATCAACCCATCTCCTAGGTGTTAAGCCCAGCATGCATTAGCGGTTTTTCCTAATGCTCTTCCTCCCCCAGCCCCAACCCCGACAGGCTCCAGTGTGTTGTTCCCCTCTGTGTCCATATGTTCTCATTGTTCAGCTTCTACTTATAAGTGAGAATATGTGGTGGTTGGTTTTCTGTTCCTATATTAGTTTGCTGAGGATAATGGCTTCCAGCTCCATGTCCCTGCAAAGGACATGATTTCATTCCTTTTTATGGTTGCATAGTATTCTATGGTGTATATGCACCACATTTTCTTTATCCAGTCTATTACTGATGGGCATTTGGAGTGATTCCATGTCTTTGCTATTGTGAATAGTGCTTCAGTGAACATGCGTGTGCAGGTATCTTTGTAACAGAATGATTTATATTCCTTTGGGTATATACCCAGTAATGGGATTGCTGGGTCAAATGGTATTTCTGGTTCTAGATCTTTGAGGAATCACCACACTGTCTTCCACAATGGTTGAACTAATTCACATTCCCACCAACAGTGTAAAAGCATTTTTATTTCTATGCAATTTTGCCAACATCCTTTCTTTCTTGACTTTTTAATAATCGCCATTCTGACTGGTGTGAGATGGTATCTCATTGTGGTTTTGATTTGCATTTATCTAATGATAGTGATGTTGAGCTTTTTTTCATGTGTTTGCTGGCTGTATGAATGTCTTCTTTTGAGAAGTGTCTGTTTATGTCCTTTGCCCAATTTTTAATGGGGTTGTTCTTTTCTTGTAAATTTGTTTAAATTCCTTGTAGATTCTGGATATTGGACCTTTGTCACATGGCTAGATTACAAAAATTTTATTCCACTTTGTAGGTTGCCTATTGACTGTGATGATAGTTTCTTTTGCTGTGCAGAAGCTCTTTAGTTTAATTAGATACCGTTAGTCAATTTTTGCTTTTGTTGCAATTGCTTTCATCATGAAATCTCTGCCCATGCCTGTGTCCTAAATGGTATTGCCTAAATTTTCTTCTAGGGTTTTTATAGTTTTGAGTTTTACATTTAATTCTTTAATCCATCTTTAGTTAATTTTTGCATAAGGTGTAAGGAAGGGGTCTAGTTTCAGTTTTCTACACATGGCTAGCCAGTTCTCCCAGCACCATTTATTAAATAGGGAATTCTTTCCCCATTGCTTGTTTTTATCAGGTTTGTTGAAGATCAGGTGGTTATAGAGGTGCAGTCTTACTTATGAGTTCTCTATTCTTTTCCATTGGTTTGTATGTCTGGTTTTGTACTATTACCATGCTGTTTTGGTTACTGTAGCCTTGTAATGTAGTTTGAAGTCCAGTAGTGTGATGCCTCCAACTTTGTTCTTTTTGCTTAGGGTTGTCTTGGCTATGCAAACTCTCTTTTGGTTCCATATGAATTTTAAAATAGTTTCTTCTAATTCTGTGAAGAATGTCAATGGTAGTTTAATGGGAATACCATTAAATCTGTAAATTACTTTGGGCAGTATGGCTATTTTCATATATTGATTCTTCCTGTTCATGAACATGGGATTTTTTTGTTTGTTTGGGTCCTCTCTGATTTTCTTGAGCAGTGGTTTGCAGTTCTTCTTGAAGAGGTCTTCACTTCCCTTGTTAGCTGTGTGCCTAGGTATTTTATTCTTTTTAGCAATTGTGAATGGGAGTTCATTCATGATTTGGCTCTCTGCTTGCCTGTTGTTGGTGTATAGGAATGCTTGTGACTTTTGCACATTGATTTTGTATCGTGAGACTTTGCTGAAGTTGCTTGTCAGCTTAAGCTTTTGGGCTGAGATGGTTGGTTTTCTAGATATAGGATCATGTCATCTGTAAATAAAGACAACTTGACTTCCTCTCTTCCTGTTTGAATATCCTTTATTTCCTTCTCTTGCCTGATTGCCCTGATTCCAATCCTGTGTTGAATAGGAGTGGTGAGAGAGGACATCCTTGTCTTGTGCTGGTTTTCAAGGGGACCACTTCCAGCTTTTGCCCATTCAGTATGATATTGGCTGTGGGTTCGTCATAAATGGCTCTTATTATTTTGAGTTATGTTCCTTCAGTACCTAGTTCATTGAGAGTTTTTAACATGAAGAGATGTTAAATTTTATTGAAGGACTTTTCTGCGTCTATTGAGATAATCATGTGGTTTCTGTCTTTAGTTCTGTTTATGTGATGGATTACATTATTGCTTTGTGTATGTTGAATCAGCCTTGCATCCTGGGAATGAAGCCAACTTGATTGTAGTGAATAAGCTTTTTGATGTGCTGCTGTATTCAGTTTGCCAGTATTTTATTGAGAATTTTGGCATTGATGTTCATCAGAGATACTGGCTTGAAGTTTTCTTTTCTTTTCTTTTGTTTCTCTGCCAGGTTTTGATAATAGGTGATGCTGACCTCATAAAATGAGTTAGGGGAGAGTCCCTCCTTTTCAATTGTTTGGAATAGTTTCAGAAGAAATGGTATCAGCTCCTCTTTGTACCTCTGGTAGAATTCAGCTGTAAATCCATCTGGTCCTGGACTTTTTTGGTTCGTAGGCTATTTGTTTCTGCTCAATTTCAGAACTTGTTATTGGTCTATTCAGGGATTCAGCTTCTTTCTGGTTCAGTCTTGGGAGGGTGTATGTGTCCAGGAATTTGTCAGTTTCTTCTAGATTTTCTAGTTTATTTGTGTAGAGGTGTTTATAGCATTCTCTGATGGTTTGTTTGTATTTCTGTGGGGTCAGTGGTAATATCCCCATTATAATTTTTTATTATGTATATTTTTGTCATTTCTTATTAGTCTAGCTAGTGGTCGGTCTATTTTATTAATTTTTTCAAAAAAAAAGCTGGATTCGTTGATTTTTTTTTTTTTTTGGGGGGGGAAGAATTTTTTGTGTGTCTGTTTTCTTAATTTCTACTCTGAGCTTGGGTATTTCTTGTCTTCTGCTAGCTTTGGGGTTTGTTTGCTTTTGATTCTCTAGTTCTGTTGTGATGTTAGGGTGTCAATTTGAGATCTTTCTAGCTTTTTGATGTGGGCATTTAGTGCTATAAATTCACCTTTTAACACGGCTTTAACTATGTCCCAGAGATTCTGGTACATCGTCACTTTGTTCTCATTGGCTTTAAAGAACTTCATGATTTCTGTCATGTTATTATTTATCCAGGAGTCATTCAGGAGCAGGTTGTTCAATTTCCATGTAGTTGCATAGTTTTGAGTGAGTTTCTTAATCTTGAGTTCTAATTTGATTGTGCTGTGGTCTGAGAGACTGTTATGATTTGAATTCTTTTACATTTGTTGAGGAGTTATTTACTTCTAATTATGTGATCAGTTTTACAGTAAGTGCCATGTGGCACTGAGAAGAATGTATATTCTGTTGTTTTGGGATGGGGAGTTCTGTAGATATCTATCAGGTTCACTTGATCCAGAGCTGAGTTCAAGTCCTGAATATCTTTGTTAATTTTCTGTCTCAATGATCTGTCTAATATTGATAGATCCCACTAGAATTTTTTAGGGTACTTGCTGTTCGAATTGTGGTGGAAGAAAAACGTTAAGAATCTGAAGGTTTATAGTTTAGAAAAGAGAATAATCAGTTACCTTTTTTTTAACAGCATCACTTGCTAATGTATTTTCACTTATGAGAGGATTTTTTTATTGCATTTTAGGTTTTGGGGTACATGTGAAGAACATGCAAGATTGTTGCATAGGTACACACGTGGCAGTGTGATTTGCTGCCTTCCTCCCCATCACCTATATCTGGCATTTCTCCCCATGCTATCTCTCCCCAACT
>CAUYLG010060867.1:0-86815 GCA_963573385.1 Cacajao melanocephalus | reverse complement strand
ACCCAGGTTGGAGTGAAATGGCACAATCTGAGCTCACTGCAACCTCCGCCTCCTGGGTTCAAGCAATTCTCCTGCCTCAGCCTTCCGAATAGCTGGGATTACAGGTGTGCACCACCACACCTGGCTAATTTTAATATTTTTAGTAGAGACGGAGTTTCACTGCCTCGGCCTCCCAAAGTGCTGGGATTACAGGCAGGAGCCACCGCGCCCAGCCCTACACTTGTAGCTGTTCAATGCCTGCATTAACCTTGTTGCTGAGGCTTTTGGAGGCTTATTTATTTATTTATTGAGATGGAGTTTTCCTCTTGTCGCCCAGGCTGGAGTGCAGTGGCGCAATCTCAGCTCACTGTAAACTTTGCCTCCTGGGTTCAAGCCATTCTCCTGCCTCAGCCTCCTGAGTAGCTGTGATTACAGACATCTGCCACCACACCTGGCTAATTTTTGTGTTTTTAGTAGAGATGGGGTTTTACCATGCTGGCCAGGCTGATCTCGAACTCCTGCCCTTAGGTGATCTGTCTGCCTGGCCTCCCAAAGTGCTGAGATTATAGGCATGACCCACTGCACCCAGCCTTAGGAGGCTTATTTAATGTCTGATGGGATTTTTGAATGCAGAATAGATTGAACCTTCAGAGGATACTCCTCTGTCTTAGGTGACAGAAACAGGTTGGAGAAAGCTATCCATCAACCCCTCTTTTCCCCCAGAGTCTTCTCATACGCTTCTGTGAACATCTGTGGTTGTCATTTTTTTTCTTCCACACTTGGCAGCTTCTGGAAGCATCAGGGGAATGGGTAAACATTTAGGATGAAGGTACTTGTTTGTCCTTTGGACCTAGTTTAAGAAATTCTGTGAAAAGTCCACCCCTTCTTCTACCTGTCCCTTAAGCAATGATGCTTTCTGCAGAGAGACCAAAGGAAGGCTTTCAGTGGTTAAGGGGGCCAGGTATGGTGGCTCATGCCTGTAATCCCAGCACTTTGGGAGGCTGAGGTGGGTGGATCACTTGAGGTCAGGAGTTTGAGACAAGCCTGGCCCACATAGTAAAACTCTGTCTCTACTGAAAATACAAACATTTAGCCAGGCATGGTGGTTCGTGCCTGTAATCCCAGCTACTCAGGAGGCTGAGGCAGGAGAATCGCTTGAGCCCAGGAGGCAGAGGTTGCAGTGAACTAAGATCATGTCATTGCACTCCAGCTGGGGCAACAGAGTAAAACTCCGTTTAAAAAAAAAGAAAAAAATAGTTAAGGAAATTAAAAGAAAAAGCAACAACAACAAACCACCGTGGCGTGTGCTAATGATCCATAGCCTGAACTCCCCCTCCATTATCCTGCTGTTGATCTGGGGGGAAGATACCAGAAGAGGTCAAATGCAAGAAGCTCTGAATGGGAAGAGCGGAGACAGGGTCTATACCACATGTGTACTGACTGCCTGCTAGGTCATGTTCTGGGGAACTCAGGGCATAGGAAGGGAGCCAGCCTTTGCCTCCTCAGAGTGGCCAGTCTAGTGGCAAATGCAGATGTTGACCATAAAACCAAGTACACTCAGGAGGGGGAGAGTTAGAGGGAGACAAATATTGGTTCAGCCAGCCGGGCGTGGTGGCTCACACCTGTAATCCCAGCATTTTGGGAGGCCGAGGAGGGCAGATTCCTTGAGCTCACTCAGGAGGTCAACACCAGCCTAGGCAACCTGGAGAAACAATGAAAAAATACAAAAATTACAAACCATGAAAAAATGCAAAAATTAGCCAAGGCATGGTGGCAGGTGCCTGTGATCCTAGCTCCTCAGAAGGCTGAGGTGGGAGGACCGCTTGGGCCCGGGGTTGGAGGTTGCAGTGAGCTGAGATTGTACCACTCTACTGCGGCCTGGGTAACAGAGTGTGGTGGGTTTGGGGGTTAAATGAGATGGGGCAGGAGGAGGCACTTAACCCAGCCTCAGGTGCTCCGTGAGTGTTCTGAAACTTTCCAGTAAGTAAGCGCCATAGGCCCACCCTATCTGGGCAGATCAGCTTCCAGGTAAATATTTACCAGGGTTCAGCCTCATTTCTGACTTGGGCCTTGAGGCAGGCAGAGGAACGTGTATCTTGTGACCCTGCCGATGAGGGGTGGCTGCCACAGAGGAAAGACCACCCTGATTTTCAGGTGCCAACAGCGTGCGATGCTCTGGAAATTCTCAGCTCTGGGCATTTTGAGGGGACCCGAAGCCACAGGGCTTGCCTGACTAGCTGCTTTAGTGAAACCCACTGGCATTTTCTTTCTGAGAGATCACCCCAGCTGCTCACTGCCAATTAGAGGGGTGGGTGAGGCCGGGACATGCTGGGTGCCAGGGGAAACCAGCCTGAGATGCCACATATGGATGCCGGCACCAAAGCAGGAGGAGGAGGCTGAAAGCAGCAAATCCCTCCTCCCCGGGTCTGAGATTACAGCTTCGAGTCTCCGAAAGCATGGTGGTCTGCCTACCACATTAAATATCATGTATTGGAATGCGTGAGTTTAAATGCACGCTCTTGAAGGGTTTGACCTTTGGCAGAATTTCTAGCTGCCTATGGAACGTCTTTGCTTCTTTTTCTTCTTCCATTTAAAAAGTTTGCCTTGATATTTTATTTTTATTTTTTACATTTATATTTAGTTTTTATTTCTTTTTAATTAAGATGGGAGTCTTGCTATGTTGCCCAGGCTGATCTCAAACTCCTGGGCTCAAGGGAATTCTCCCACCTCAGCGTCTCTTTAAAGTGCTGGGATTACAGATGTGCGCCACCATGCTGGACTTGCCTTGATTTTTTCTTTCTTTTTTCTTTTTTTGATATAGAGTCTCGGCCTGTCACCCAGGCCGGAGGGCAGTGGTATGATCTCAGCTCACTGCAACCTCCACCTCTCGGGTTCAAGCGATTCTCCTGCCTCAGCCTCCCGAGTAGCTGGGATTACAGGCATGTGCCACCATGCCCAGCTAATTTTGTATTTTTAGTAGAGATGGGGTTTCGCCATGTTGCCTAGGCTGGTCTCGAACTCCTGGCCTCAAGTGGTCTGCCTGTCTCGGCCTCTCAAAGTGCTGGGATTACAGGTGTGAGCTACCACGCTGGGCCAATTGGAATTGTCCTTGCAGCAAATGCTGATTTCATGCCAGCTGTGGTTCTAAGTGCTCTGACTAGGATACAGCATCCCATCTTCCCAACAATCTTATTTATGGTTGAGGCCACTAAGGCTTCGAGAGATTAAGCAAATTCCCCATCCCCAACACCGCTTCGCTCCCACACAGACATGGGTAGTAAGTAGTAGAGATGGGATTTGAACCCAGGGATTCTGGCTCAGAATCTAAGCTCCTTATCATTGTGTTTTATGGATATCATTGCGGGAGGCTGGTGAAATGCAGGAAACTGTAAAAAGAAAGGAAGGAAGGAGGGAAGGGAGGAAGGAGGGAAGAAAAGAAAGGAGGAAGGAAGGAGGGAAGAAAGGAAAGGAAAAAAGGAGGGGAAGGAAGGAGGGAAGAAAGGAAAGGAAAAAAGGAGGGGAAGGAAGGAGGGAAGAAAGGAAAGGAAGGAAAGAGGGAAGAAAGGAGGGAAAGAAGGAGGGAGGAAAGAAAAGAAAGGAAGAAGGAAGGAAAGAGGGAAGGAAGGAGGGAAGAAAGAAAAAAAAGGAAAGAGAGAAGGAAGGAAAGGAAAGGAAGAAAAGAGAGAAGAAAGGAGGGAAAGAGGGAAGGAGGGAGGGAAAGAGGAAAGAAAGGAAGGAAGGAGGAGGGAAGGAAAGGAAAGAAGGAGAGAAGCAAGGAAGGAAGGAGGGAAGGAAGGAAGGAAAGAAGGAAAGGAAACCAGAGGAAATACAGAATTTGCCCCTTCCAACATGCTGTTGCCTCGTCTTATCAGCCTTCTCATCCTGTCTGGACTCAGCGGCCTCTCCCATCAGATGAAGCTCCCCTGAAGGCAGGGACTTGGTGTATTCCAAGTACCTGTCATGGTACCTGGCTCACAGTTGACAAACAATGACATCCTTAATGCCTATCAGTCGCTAGTGTTTATTGAACACTTACTACCTGCTAAGCAATGCCTTAGGGGATCCCACCACAGCCTATGAGGGTTTGTTATCCTCATTTTACAGAAGAGGGAACGGAGGAATGGCTAGGAATGAAGAGGCTTGCTCTAGGAGACCTAGCTCAGGAATGGTTTGACTTCCGACTTGTCTGACATAAGGCCTTTGCCCACAGATCAGCAAACTATAACCCGTGGGCCAAATCCAGTCTGCCAGCTGCTATTTTTGTATGACCTATGAGCTAAGAATTTTTAATTTTAATTTTATTTTTAGAGATGGGGTCTCACTCTGTCGCCCAGGCTGGAGTGCAGTGGGGTGATCATAGGTCACTGCAACCTCAGCCTCCTGAGTAGCTGGAGCCACAGGCATGCACCACCATGCCCAGCTAATTTCTTTTTATTTTTTTGGTAGAGATAGGATCTCAACATGTTGCCCAGGCTGGTCTCAAACAACTGGGCCCAAGCAATCCTCCTGCCCTGGCCTCCCAAAGTGCTGGGACTACAGGCGTGAGCCACTGTGCTTGCTTGGCTTAAGAATGCTTTTTTCACTTTTTTGGCAGGGCACAGCGGCTCCTGTAATTCCTGCACCTTGGGAGGCCGAAGCGGACCGATCACTTGAGACGAGTAGTTCGAGACCAGCCTGACCAACATCAAGAAACACCATCTCTACTAAAAAAAGTACAAAAAGGGACCGGGCGCAGTGGCTTATGCCTGTAATCCCAGCACTTTGGGAGGCCGAGGCGGGCGGATCATCTGAGGTCATGAGTTCAAAACCAGCCTGGCCAACATGGCAAAACCCTGTCTCTACTAAAAATACAAAAATTAGCCAGGCGTGGTGGTGGGCGCCTGTAATCCCAGCTACTCGGAGGGGAGGAGGCTGTGGCAGGAGAATTGCTTGAACCTGGGAGGCAGAGGTTGCAGTGAGCAGAGATAGCACCACTACACTCCAGTCTGGGTGACAGAGTGAGACTCCATCTCAGAAAAAAAAAAAAAGTGCAAAAATTAACCAGGCACGGTGGCAGGTGCCTGTAATCCTAGCTACTCAGGAGGCTGAGACAGGAGAATCTCCATTGCAGTGAGCAGAGATTGTGCTGCTGCACCCCAGCCTGGGTGACAGAGCGAGCCTCTGTCTCTCTCTATATGAGCAGGACATTCAGCATTCAGGGATAGAAGCTGTTGCAGTGGAACTTGGAGGCACACAGCCTCAGGCCGATGCAGCCCTGCTGCCCCTTGCTGGTTCTGAGGGGAAGGGGCTGCATGGCATCAGATGCCACCCTTGCCCCTTTTGGAGCTCTCTGTTTGGGTAGGGGAGTGCAATTAATGTACAATACAAGCCCCTCCCTCCACCGTCCACCTGCCTCCCTCCTCCCACCCCCACCTTTCCGTTTCCAGTGAGCCATCGAACCGGTGCTTCTAGATGCCTTCGGAGCAGGGCACCTGGAAATCATGATGTTCTCCAGATAACAGAGGATACTGATAAATTTCCTTGTGGCGATGTCACTGTAGTCCATGAAGAAGACAAGAAAATGTAACGCCTGCGCATGGGGATCCAATAACAAAAAAAGATAAATGGGGCGGCCAGGCACAGAGGCTCACGCCTGTCATCCCAGCACTTTGGGAGGCTAAGGCAGGCAGATCACCTGAGGCTGGGAGTTCAAGACCAGCCTGGCCAACATGGTGAAACCCCGTCTCTACAGAAAATACAAAAATTAGCCAAACGTGATGTCGGGTGCCTGTAATCCCAGCTGCTCGGGAGGCTGAGGCAGGAGAATCACTTGAACCCAGGAGGCAGAGGTTGCAGTGAGCTGAGATTGCGCCACTGCACTCCAGGCTGAGTGACAGAGCAATACTCTGTCTTAAAAACATAAATAAATAAATAAATAAATAAATAAATAAATAAGGTGGGGCACGTGATGTGAATGATGGCCCACTTGAATTTCTCATTCATTTTTCTTCCCTTTTATATTGTCAAAGATCTTTAAAAAAAAAAATCTAGGAGAGAAACAAATGAAAAAAAAGCACTGTGCTGAAAAAATCCCATAGTAGTTGTAATTTAATTTTTACTTGCATGATTAGAATTTTTTTTCTTTAATAACAAAGGTCTCAACTCTGTCCTGCCAGTAGGAGTGCATTGGTGAGGGGTGGGGAGGGGAGAGGGAAGGGAAGGAGACAGGGTGAGGCGGAAGGATATTCACGTGGATGAAATGGCAGACAAGGCTAAGAGATGTTTTGTGGGAAAGGCTGAAGAGGGCGCCTCGTGGCAGGAAGGGAGGCTTGGACCAGCGCAGGGTCAGCGTGTGCTCCAGTGCCATCATGCAGGTCACATGGGGGCCGTGTTTAGGAGGGGCTCTTTCTACCAGTACTCAGCGGACAGCCTTGCTGAGCCAGGCTTTTTTTGGGGCCCCTGGAGTCCTTGCTGAGTCAGGGAGGAAGTCAAAATAATTCTAAGGGCCGGGCATGGTGGCTAACACCTGTAATCCCAGCACTTCGGGAGGCTGAGGCAGGCAGATCACGAGGTCAAGAGATCGAGACCATCGTGGCCAACATAGTGAAACCCCATCTCTACTAAAAATACAAAAATTAGCTGGACATGGTGACATGCACCTGTAGTCCCAGCTACTTGGGCGGCTGAGGCAGGAGAATCGCTTGAACCTGGGAAGCGGAGGTTGCAGTGAGCCAAGATCTTGCCACTGCACTCCAGCCTGGCACCTGGCAACAGAGCAAGACTCTGTCTCAAAAAAAAAAAAAAGTAACTCTAAGGTTATATAAGCTGAGTGGGCAGAAAGCCCTTTGGTGGGTGCAAGGCTGCACTGAAAGATGGTAGACCAGTTGGCCGTGTGGTCACTCTGCTGCCCTGAAGATGATGAAGATGACTTTGTCTAAATCTGTAGTGGTGAAGATAACAAATTTACAATTCCCACAGTTGCCTGGCTTCCTGGAGCCGGTGGGCAGGGGTGGGAGGCTGAGGGATATCAATTGAAATTTAACCTTTTGGCCCACTCCTTTTGGGAGGAAGGTGGGGGAGTTACAATCCATCGTTATGGAAAGGCTGCTCTCTCTGCTCTCCTGGTTGGCTGTCTGCTAACTTGGTAACTGGTCTGACAAGTTTTTCTTTTTCTCCCTCCTACCTGATGATATTCATTGACCAGTTATTTCCCCATGTCACCCGACCCTTTGTCAGAATTAAAATCTGTTCTTTGTGACTGAACACCTGAAATGCCCCAGGGAGGACCCAGGGATGGCAGCGAGGGAGGGAGTGCATGTCAGGCCAGGATTCCAGGTCTCTCTGAATGCGCCTGTGTCAGATAGAACCGTCCATTTCCCAGTAAAGCGACGGGATGTGTGTGCTGGAGTTTCAAAATTGTACTCCTTATCCGATCTCCTCTTTTCTCTGTCCTCCCTCTCTGTTTTTGTTTGTTTGTTTGTTTGTTTTGGAGATGGGATCTTGCTTGTGGCCAAGGCTGCAGTGCGGTGGAGTGATCACAGCTCTCTGCAGTGCGGTGGAGTGATCACAGCTCGCTGCAGCCTCAGCCTTCTAGGTTCAAGCAGTCCTCCAGTCTCAGCCTCTCCAGTAGCTGGAACTATAGGAAGGGAAAGGGAGGGGAAGGGAAGGGAGGGGAAGGGAAGGTGCACATCACCACGCCCAGCTAATTTTTTTGATGTTTTTTTGTTTTTAAGAGATGGAATCTTGCTGTTTCCCAGGCTAGAACTCCTCTCCTCAAGCAACCCTCTGACTTCAGCCTCCCCATTAGTTAAGACTACAAGTGTGCACCACCATGCCTGGCTAATTTTTATTTTTGTAGAGATAGGGATTTTGCTATGTTGCCCAGGCTGGTCTTGAACTCTTAGACTCAAGCAATCTTCCCACCTTGGGCCTCCCAAAGTGTCGGGATTACAGGTGTGAGCCACCATGCCTGATCTATTTGCTCATTCTTTTTTTTTTGAGATGGAGTCTTGCTCTGTCACCTAGGCTGGAGTGCAGGGGCGTAATCTTGGCTCACCACAACCTCCACCTCCCGAGTTCAAGCGATTCTACTGCCTCAGCCTCGCCACCACGCCTGGCTAATTTTTGTATTTTATAGTGGAGATGGGGTTTCACCAGGTTGGCCAGGCTGGTGTCAAACTCCTGGCCTCAAGTGATCCACCAGCCTCAGGCTCCCAAAGTGCTGGGCTGATAGGCGTGAACCACTGCGCCCAAACTGTTTGCTCATTTTTAAATATAAATGATGTCAAGAGTGGGAAGCAAATAAGAGTACGCTGCTCTCTTCTGGTCACTGATTGCTTGTCATCATGGGGCCAGAGGAGGAGCAGCAGACTGGGCCACCTTTCACCAAAGACAGGTTTGGGAAGTGGACCAAGCCTCTCAACACACTGGACTTAACATGATCATCAAATTTGCACTGGAGGGGCCAGGCAAGGTGGCTCACGCCTGTAATCCCAGCACTTTGGGAGGCCCAGGAGGGTGGATCACCCGAGGTCAGGAGTTCTAGACCAGCCTGGCCAACATGGAGAAACCCCGTCTCCACTAAAAATACAAAAATTAGCTGATTGTTGTGGTGAGTGCCTCCCAGCTACTTGGGAGGCTGAGGCAGGAGACTCACTTGAACCCGGAAGGTGGAGGTTGCAGTGAGCTGAGATCATATCACTGTACTCCAGCCTAGGCGACAAGAGCAAAACTCCGTCTCAAAAAAAAAATTACACTGTAGGGCACATTAGGTAGGTGAAGCTCATCATTGTCAAGTACCTGGAAGGCTTGGGGTAGAGGGTCATGTGGCTTCTTTACTCTAGAAGTTTCTTTGCCTCTCATTTTGTCCCGGGCAAAGAAGAGGGTCTTGGATTTTTTTTTTTTTTTTTTTTTTTTGAGACAGAGTCTCACTCTATCACCCAGGCTGGAGTGCAGTGACGTGATCTCAGCTCACTGAGGACCAAGTTCAAGCGATTCTCCTGCCTCAGCCTCCCGAGTAGCTGGGGTTACGGGCACCTGCCACCGTTCCCGGCTAATTTTTGTATTTTTAGTAGAGATGGGGTTTCTCCATGTTGGCCAGGCTGGTCTCAAACTCCCGACCTCAGGTGCTGGGATTACAGGCGTGAGTCACCGTGCCTGGCCAGGTCTTAGATCTTTAATGAAGACTCCAAGGCTTATTGACTGCAGCCTAGAAAGAATGGCTGTTTAATAGGCTTTATTATGGAGTGTTTCCAAGGGCTCACATGGGGAAGGAAAGCATTCCTATTCGAAGATCTGATAAGAATGGGCTTTATTGGCATGTGGTGTGCGAAGCACTGCGTTGTTTACTGACCACCTGCTAGAGACCAGCCTGGGCAACATACTGAGACCCCATCTCTACTATAAATAAAATAAAAAATGAGCTAAGCATGGTGGTGCACACCTGTATTCCCAGCTGCTTGGGAGGCTGAGGTGGGAGGATCACTTGAGCATGGAAGGTTGAGGCTGCGATGAGCTGAGATCGCACATTGCCCTCCAGCCTGTGTGACAGAGGAAGACCTTGGCTTGGAAATAAATAAATGAGTTTGCTTGGGTCTCTAGCAGTGGTTTTTGTCTCCCAGGGGACATTTGGCCATGTCTGGAGACATTTTTGGTTGTCACAACTCTAGGGAATGTGTGTGTGCTGTTTTCATTGAGCAGATGGAGGCCAGGGATGCTTTTCAATATCCGGCAATGCAGGGAGAGCCCAGCCACAAAGAGCGACTCAGCCCCAAGTGTCAATAGTGCTGAGGGTGAGAAAGCCTGTCTACAGGTCCTCCCTCCACCCCTTTCTGTTCCTTACCTTCTCTCTGTTGAAGAGCTGAGTTCTGGCTTGGGGTGCGTTCCCCAGTCTGGATGTTGCTGATCCCACGTTCCTGGGATGGTTCCACTTGTTCCTCTGAGCTCCAGACTCAGAGCTAGAGTCACGCTCAGGTTCTGTCTCCTGGACTGATTTTATTGAATGAGTACCACTCCCATTCAGCACTCTCTGGAGTCAGCTGTTTTCAAAGGCAGTCATGTTTGATGCTGTTCTTTTGCACATGGGTCTGAGTGGTGGTGTATTCTTTTGAGTTTTTTAATTTTTCTTTTTTTACACCTTTCTGTTTCCTTCTTCCCTTCCCTTTCCTCTTTTCTTTCTTTCTTTCATTCTTTCTCTTTATTTCCTCCCTTCCTTCCATCTCTCCCTCCCTCCCTTTTCCCCCTTTCTCTCCTTCCTTCTCTTTCCTTCTTTCTTTTCTTTTCTTCCTTTTCTTCTTTATTTCTTACCTCCCTTCCTTCCCTCTCTCCCTCTCTCCCTCCTCCTTCCTCTTTCCCTTTCTCCCCCCTCTTTCTCTCTCTTCCTTTCCTTTCCATCCCCTCCCCTCCCTTTCCCTTCCCTCCCTTTTCCTCCTTTCCTCCCTCTTCCTTCCCCTTCCCTACCCCTTCCCTTCCCTTCCTTTTCTTCTTTTCTTTCTTTTCTTTTCTTGACAGGGTCTTGCTCTATCACCCAGGCTGGAGTACAGTAGCATGATCGTAGCTCATGGCAGTCTTGAACTGCTGGCCTTAAGCTATCTTCCTACCTCAGCCTCCCACGTAGCTGGAACTACAGGTGTCTGCTACCATGCCCAGTTAAATTTTTTTGTTTGTTTTAGATGGAGTCTCACTCTGTTGCCCAGGTTGGAGTGCAGTGGTGTGATCTCAGCTCACTGCAGCCTCCACCTTCTGGGCTCAAATGATTCTCCTCCTTCAGCCTCCTGAGTAGCTGGAATTACAGGCACATGCCACCATGCCCACCTAATTTTTGTACTTCTATTAGAGACGAGTTTTGCCATGTTGGCCAGGCTGGTATCTAACTTCTGACCTCAAGTGATCTGTCTGCCTCAGCCTCCCAAAGTGCTGGGATTATAGGCATGAGCCACTGTGCCTAGCCCCAGCTAATTTTTTAAAATTTATTTTTTGTACAGATAGGGTCTCATTATATTGGACAGGCTGGTCTTGAACTCCCGGGCTCAAGCAGTTCTAGCACCCTCCCCTCCCCCATTTCACTGGGATTACAGGTATACCCATTTTTTTTTTTTTAAGGGGCAAGACTAAAATATTTGTCTAAAGATTCAAACTTGAGTGATAAAGCTATACAGGGATTACATCTGAGAATTTTGTTCTGCAGTAAAATGGTGCCGATGGGCCTCCCTTCTTTTAGTGCCCGACAAACAGGGCACGGACGGAACCTCATAACAAAACTTCGTGTTCCTGACGAAGGCAAGTTTTGCTAAGAAAATTATTTTTATAAGCAGGAAAGGTATGAAGGTTATTTGCAAAGGAATTTTACTAGGGTGAGAAAAAGGCAAGAGGTTTATCTTAGGATTCCTGGTGGTACAGAAGATGGAATGGGCAGAAGACGTCACCACAGATGTCACCGGGAAAGTGATAGCTGAACTTCTGAAAGGAAAGAGCTTCCCAGGGAAGGATGAATTTGATGCAGTAAAAAAAGCTAGAGGATGCTGTTAAGCTTGCCAGTATAGTTCAGAGGAAGGTGAAATTCTTCACAGACTTAGTTTTGAAAGGGTAGCTTCAAAAGATACCTGGGTGGTGGGGTGGAGGGGAATGGGCGTGGTAGGTCACACCTATAATCCCAGCACTTTGGGAGGCCAAGGCAGGTGGATCACTTGAGGTCAGGAGTTCAAGACCAGGTTGGCCAACCTGGTGAGACCCCATCTCTACTAAAAATACAAAAATTATCCAGGCATGGTGGTGCACATCTATAGTCCCAGCTACACAGGAGGCTGAGGCAGGAGACTTGCTTGAACCCCAGAGGTGGAGGTTGCAGTGAGTTGAGATGGCGCCACTGCACTCCAGTCTGGGTGACAGAGCAAGAGTCTATCTCAAAAAAAAAAAAAAAAAAAAAAGAAGAAGAAGAAGAAGAGAGAGAGACTGGGGTGTGGTTTGACTTGATTTGGGGGCATCTGGCCATGGGAACATCATATGTCTAAATGTCTTCTGTTGGGAATTGCAGATATCAACAGTGGGCATTGGATAGCATGAAAAATAAGCATTGCGTGATGTGATAAAGTGAAGGACATGTCGTCATGTTGACCCTGATTCTTGGGAGGAGAGATCCAGGTGGCTAAAGTAGACCCAGATCATAAGAGCTACAAACTCGGAATCGAATAAGTCAGAAAACGACATGGATGTTTTTTCTTTTGACCCAAAGTACGAATGTTGCCCACACAGTAGTGAACGTGCTGCTGCTGCTGTTGCTTCTTCTTTTTTTTTTTTTTTCTCTTTTTGAGATAGAGTCTTGCTCTGTTACCCAGGCTGGAGTGCAGTGGCGTGATCTTGGCTTACTGCAACCTCCGCCTCCTGCGTTCAAGCCGTTCTCCTCTCTCAGCCTCCCGAGTAGCTGGGATTATAGGCGTGCACCACCACGCCTGGCTAATTTTTGTATTTTTAGTAAAGACAGGGTTTCACCATGTTGGCCAGGATGGTCTCGGACTCCTGACCTAGTGATCCACCCGCCTTGGCCTCCCAAAGTGCTGGGATTACAGGTGTGAACCACTGCATCTGGCCTGGTGAACACATTTCTAAGTTTTTCCCAGGTTGACAAAGACCTTGAAAAAAATCTGGCCAGCCGGGAATAGTCAAGGGCAATCCATTCTTCAGAACTTGTTCTTGCTAACTCAGTAAATGTTGAATGGTGTGGGTTATTTATTGTATTTTAGAGGACATTAGAATATTTACAAAGGGCTTTCCCGGGTTTGGTCATAACTTTATTTTCCTCATGCTTTTTGCCCCTTAAGGTCTAAAATCTTTCAGTTGCCACTTCTGGGTGGGTGGGTATGTATGTTGAGGGTCGTACTTTTTTTTTTTTTTTTTTTTTTGAGATGGGGTCTCGCTCTGTTGCCCAGGCTGGAGTGCAGTGATGCAATCACAGCTAACTGCAGCCTCAACCTCTCAGGCTTAAGTAATCCTCCTACCTCAGCCTCCCAAATAGCTGGGACTACAGGCATGAACCACTGTGCCTGGCTAATTTTAAAAAAACATTTGCAAAATGAGCCAGGTGTGGTTGTGCATGCCTGTAGTCCCAGCTGCTTGGGAGGATAAGGTGGGAGGATAGCTTGAGCCTGGGAGGTCGAGGCTGCAGTGAGCAAAGATCATGTCACTGCACTCTAGTCTGGGTAACAGAGAGAGACCCTGTCTCAAAACTAAAAATATTAAAGATGGAAACTTGCTGTGTTGCCCAGGCTGGTCTTGAACTCCTGGGCTCAAGTGGTCCTCCCGTCTTGGCTTCCCAAAATTCTGGAATTATAGGCACGAGCCACTTCACCTGCCTGGGTCCTGCTTTTGATAGTGATATAGAACCAACTTAGTGACATTCTAGAATTACCCTGTCAGCCACAGCCACATGTGGCAATTTAAGTAGAAATTCATTAAAATTAGATATTTGTACCTGAGTTGTACTGACCATATTTAGACACTGCAGACATAGAATGTTGCTATCACTGCAAAAAGTCGTATTGGGTATCTCTGCCTTAGAACACTTCATTCCGTGATAAAGATTGTTCAGGAGTCAGATAGGCCTGCATTTGAATCCTGTATCTGTTTTGTGACCTTGATCAAGTTGTCTAGCTTTTCCCAAAGTCTGTTTTCTCTTCTATCATGAGGACACAATTAAGGGAATCCGTCTCCCAGGTTTTCCTCAACTTTGAACTGGTATATCGCCTCTTTTGATAAAAATTAAAAATCTGATTTCTCTTCCCTACTTGGAGTTTGTTCTTTTTTCCCCTCTAAATATAAAATATACCACTGGATGTTTTTTCAACCTCTCTACCCCTTGAGAGTCCCTGGAATAAAGGAAGGAGTGGCTTGGGAAAGTTGATCACAACAAAGAGGCTATTATATCTATATCTAAGCAAGAAGAGGAAGAAGGAAGGAGGAGGTGTGTTGACCGAGGCTCAGAGTGTCTTGTCTATGGGTGACCAAGAATGAGGAATGTGTCAGTTCCTTCCTGGCTTCTCCTCTCTGGGAACAGAGAACAGTGCATTTCAGCTTAAGTGGAGTAAAATGGTTGTGGGTATTGAGGAAGTGGATTAAGGATGGGGAAGGGGCCGTGAGATAGAACCCCAGGCTTCTATCTTCCTGGCTCAACACTGAGTGTCTCAGTCAACGCGATTGCCAGTAATGGGAATCTATTTGGACTCATTTAAACAGTGACGTGGGGGTAGGGTGTTAATTGTGACAACACAGGGCTTCGAGCTTGTATCAGCTAGCTTTTGCTGTGTAGCAAACCACCCTGAAACATAGAACTTGGAACTTGTATCCACGTTCTGTCATGGAGCTTTTATCAGCTAGTTTTTGTTCTGTAAGAAACCACCCTGAAACACAGAACTTGGAACTTGTATCCAAGTTCAATTATGGAGCTTGTATCAGCTAGCTTTTGCTGTGTAACAAACTACTCTGAAACATAATGGCTTAATCAACATTCATGTACTTAGCTCATGATTCTGTGAGGTAGCTGGGCAAGTTTTCTTGTTTAGATCCACCAGCTGACCATAAACACAGGCTCTGTTCTCACTAATGTCTGGGATCAACCAGTGGGTTGTCTGGTAGCTAAATGATTTAGCATGGCCTCAGTCACATGTCTGGTGGTTGGTGCTGGCTGTCAGCTGGGAGGCCTTGGTTTTCTTGCCTGGAGCTGCTCATCCTCTAGTTGGATAGTTTGGGCTTAGATTACATGATGGTCTCAGCATTCCAAGAGTGGCAAGAGATCAATTTCCAGTGCACAGTGCCTTTCAAGTTTCTGTTTGCATCTTATGTGCTAACTTCCCATTGGCTAAGGTGAGCTGGGAGGGAAAGGGAGGATATAGTCTTTACTTGTTGATGGAAGGGGAAGAATTTATGGCCATCTGCCAAAGAACCCTGTGGTGGGAAACACAGTGGGGCTCATAAAACATTTTTTAAAAAATCTTTATTTTAGGTTCATGGGTACAAGAACATTTTGATCAGGATTTGAAGCTCAATTGCACATCAGGACTGTGTGGCGTGACTGAGGACATTAAATGATTTTTTTTGAGTAGTAATTTAATTTTTATGAATTCCAATTATTGAATAATCAATTCCTTCCCCAGTAATTCTTGATGTTTTCCTCATCAGGTATTACATTCAGCCAAAACCATGAGTTTGCTTATGGGATATCAATTCTATTTCAAGTCCTCTGTGTCTTAATCTTGCCCTGGTACCATCATGTTTATAAATTTAGAACATGTGGCTTTTATTACTTTTTTTTTTTTCTTTTTAAGACATTGGGCTCTGCTGGATGTGGTGTCTCATGCCTGTAATCCCAGCACTTTGGAAGGCCAAGGCGGGTGGATCACTTGAAGTCAGGAGTTCAAGACCAGCCTGGCCAAAATGGAGAAACCTCACTAGTATAAATACAAAAATTAGCTAGGTGTGTTGGTGTGTGCCTGTAGTCCCAGCTACTTGGGAGCCTAAGGCAGGAGGATTGCATGAACCCGGGAAGTGGAGGTTGCAGTGAGCTGAGATTGTGCCACTGCACTCGAGCCTGGGTGACAGAGCGAGACTCCGTCTCTGAAAAAAAGAATGGGGGTTCACTGTGTTGCCCAGGCTGGACTCAAACTCCTGGGTGCAAGTGATCCTCCTGCCTTAGCCTCCAGATAGCTGGGACTACAAGCTCATGCCTGATAAGAACACGCTTTATGAAGTGGCAAATCTAGGTTTTTTTTCCCTATTACACATTTTTAGAAAAGTGTTTCCTTTTCTGGATGAACTAAATCTCTCCCTCCTCTTGTCCTCATATAAAACCCATTCAGATATTGCTTTAAAGATTTAATTTAAAATGTAACCCGTTTCCCATAGGAAAAAAAAGTGCAACTCACTGCCAGTGCTCATTTAATTTCACATAAACATGCTCTTTGAGGCTGAAGCAAATCTGCTGGATTTTCAGTGTGAGAAAATATAAAAAATGATTCTTGGAGTTTTTTCTAAACAGCACTTGTCTCTACTCTTAATGTAACAGAAATGTCTATTATTAAGATTATACTACATTAGGATTAGTGGACAGAGTATTCTTGGGACAAATGGAAAATGGGTTAAAATCCATAAATTAAGAAATCAATACCTTCGTATTTTTCCTTTCCAGGAAGGTATGGGATATCCTTTTCCATCTCTTCAAATATTTCTTTTTTTTTTCTTTGAGA
This sequence comes from Cacajao melanocephalus, assembly GCA_963573385.1. Classification (NCBI taxonomy): domain Eukaryota; kingdom Metazoa; phylum Chordata; class Mammalia; order Primates; family Pitheciidae; genus Cacajao; species Cacajao melanocephalus. Next base: position 70,625 of record CAUYLG010060867.1, on the reverse strand, counting down.
TGGAGTCTCGCTCTGCCACCCAGGCTGGAGTGCAGTGGTGTGATCTCAGCTCACTGCAACCTCTGCCTCTCGAATTCAAGCAATTCTCGTGCCTCAGACTCCCAGGTAGCTGGGATTACAAGCGCCTACCACCACGCCCAGCTAATTTTTATATTTTTAGTAGAGACAAGGTTTCACCATGTTGGCCAGGCTGGTCTCAAACTCCTGGTATCAAGTGATCTGCCTGCCTTGGCCTCCCAAAGTGCTGGGATTACAGGCATGAGCCACCGCACCCAGCCTATTTGTTCATATCTTTTATATTGTCCCTTTTTCATCTTTATCCTGTGTATTTTTGTTATGGTGGTTCCTGATTTCTGTATCACAGAGTTTTCTTGTGTTAGTTATGGCTACTGTGAATAGCATATTTACGCTGAATCCAGGTCCTTTAGTGAAATTGATTGGTAAGTTTTTTAATTGTTTTGTTTATTATATGCAATTTTGTCCTCTACAAATGACAGTCATTCAAAAAAGTTAACGTCTGCTCAGTTATGGAAGCATAAAAAAATGATGTCTAAAAGTCATATCTCTTATTTCAGTTTTAAATCTTATTTTATTGACCAGGGCTTCTAGACGAATACTAAATATTTAACAATGGTATTATCTGACATCCATCTTTAATAGACTTCCTAATAGAAGATCATCCTTGCTTTCCTGTGGTAAACCCTACTTGGTGGTGATGAATTATTCTTTCAGCATAATGTTGAATTCGATTTGCTAGGTTTGCTTTGTTTCATTTTTTGAATTCTTGCCATCTGTGTTCATGAGTGAAACTGGGCTGTTTTTGGTTTGTTTTATTTTGCAACCTCTTCATCAGTTTTGATTATTCATTATGTTCTAGCCATATAAAATGAAATAGCAGGTAACTGAGTATTCACTGACAAATTTTATGATGCCATAACTTTTGAGGGAAAGTAATTCTTTGATAACTTAAAAAAAAATGTAGGCGGAGTGAGGTGGCTCACGCCCGTCATCCAAGACCTTTGGGAGGCCAAGGTGGGTAGATCACTGGAGGTCAGGAGTTTGAGACCTGCCTGGCCAACATGGTGAAACCCTGTCTCTACTAAAAATACAAAACTTAGCTGGGTGTGGTGGTGGGTGCCTGTAATCCCAGCTACTTGGGAGACTGAGGCAGGAGAATTGCTTGAACCCAGGGTTGGGGACGGAGGTTGCAGTGAGCTGAGATCACGCCACTGCACTCCAGCCTGGGCAATGGAGCTAGACTCCATCTCAAAAAAAAAAAAAAAGAAGAAGAAAATAGTGTGTGACTGGCTGTGACGTAAGGCAGTCAGACCTTTTCTTCCAAATGGGCCATGATTCATCTTTATTTTTATAGGACTGTATCACATTAGAAGCACTACAGCAGAAGTTTTCATTGGAAATCTAATAATGTTTTTAAATCTGCCATCTGGAGTCTGTGTTCCTTGTATGTCTTATTGCTCATGACTAGAGTGATGTGTGTGTCTGTGCTGGGGGGTTGGCTGGTGATACTGCTAACACTGGCCCAAAGGATCTGTCCCACTTCCTGAGACCTCATTTTTCTCTGCTTTAGCAGTAGACCAACACAGAAAACAGGGTGCTGCTTTTTAGATTGGTCCTGATTTGAATTCTTTTTCTTTCTTTTTTTTAGGCCAAAGCTTTCATTTATAAATAGCTTCTGTGGTATACAACATGCAAATATTTTTGGTTTCACATATTACACCATAGATATAGGGTTTTTTGTTTTATTTTGTTTTGACAGAGTGTTGCTCTGTCACTCAGGCTGGAGTGCAGTGGTGCAACCTCCGCCTTCTGGGTTCAAGCGATTCTCCCGCCTCAACCTCCCGAGTAGCTGGGACTACAGGAACATGCCAGCACATCCAGCTTGTTTTCTTTTTCTTCCCCTCCTTCTCCTTCTTCTCCTTCTCCTTTTTCTTCTTCCTCCTTCCTCCTTCTCCTTCCTTTTCTTCCTTCTTTCTTCTTTTTTGAGATGGAGTCTCGCTCTATCACCCAGGCTGGAGTGCACTGGCATGATCTTGGCTCACTGCAACCTCTGCCTCTTGGGTTCAAGCGATTCTCCTGCCTCAGCCTCCCAAGTAGCTGGGATTACAGGTGCCCGCCACCATGCCCAGCTAATTTTTGTATTTTTAGTAGAGACGGGATTTCATCATGTTGGCCAGGCTGGTTTCAAACTCCTGACCTCAAGTGATCCTACTATCTTGGCCTTTCAAAGTACTGGGATTACAGGCGTGAGTCACTGCACCCAGCTTGTTTTCTTCCCTTTTAAAGTTAATGAGCTTAGGCAGGGTTTCTCAGCCTCCACAGTATTAGCATCCTGGACTGGATCCCTCTCTGTGGTGGAGACTGCCCTGTACATTGTAGGAAGCTTAGCAGCGTCCCTGGCCTCCACCACTCAGTACTAGTAGCGACCCCAAGTCATGACAACCAAAAATGTCTCCAGACACTGCCATGTCCCCTGGGCAACAATGCTCCCTCTTCCTTTGTTGAGAACTCCTGCTCTGGGGCGAATCCTTGTTACCTTTGTTCATTTCAAGAAGTAGCGATTTGCTGTTGCTCACGCATGGACCTGCATGGGCCACATTGCAGTCCCAGCCCTCTTCTTCCCCCAAATTAACCACTGCTCTCACTTTTATAGTAATCGCTGCCTTGCATTACTGTATAGTTGACAACCCAAAGTTCCATTCCTAGACACTACAGTTTGATCTTGCACCTTCAAAAAACATTTAAATGTGCCCGTAGTTCCAACTACTCAGGAGGCTGAGGTGGGAGGATGGCTTGAGCCCAGAAGTTAGAGGCTGCAGTCACCTATGATAGCACCACTGCTCTCTAGCCTGAGCGACAGAGCAAGACCCTGTCTTTAAAAAAAAAAAAAATTAAATTGGCTGGGCATGGTGACTCACGCCTGATATCCCAGCACTTTGGGAGGCCAAGGCAGGCAGATCACGAGGTCAAGAGATCAAGACTATCCTGGCCAACATGGTGAAATCCCGTCTCTACTAAAAATACAAAACTGAGCTGGGCGTGGTGGCACCCACCTGTAGTCCCAGCTACTTGGGAGGCTGAGGCGGGAGAATCCCTTGAACCCAGGAGCTGGAGGTTGCAGTGAGCCGAGATCGTGCCACTGCACTCCAGCCTGGGTGACAGAATGAGACTCCATCTCAAAAAATACAAAATAAAATAAAACAAGGAAAATGAAGCTCTGTGATACTTAATATACCTATATTGCATCTGCCCTTTCCTCTTGAATCTATTAACACTCTCTTTTGGCTGAGCTTGGTGGCTCACGCCTGTAATCCCAGCACTTTGGGAGGCTGAGGTGGGCAGATCACTTGAGGCCAGGAGTTCGAGACCAGCTTGGCCAGCTTAGCAAAACCCCATCTCTACCAAAAATACAAAAATTAGCCGGGCGTGGTGGCGCATGCCTGTAGACCCAGCTACTCAGGAGCCTGAGGCAAGAGAATCACTTAAACCCAGGAGGCAGAGGCTGCAATGAGCCGAGATTGGGCTCACAATATCCTGGATGGCAGAGCAAGACTCTGCTGAAAGAAAGAGAGGGAGGAAGGAAGGGAGGGAGGGAGGGAGGGAAACAGCTGAGCACCTTGGCTTTTTAGCTGCCTGTGACTAACTTGCACCTATCAATAGGGCTGTCATGGGAATCCACTGAGATTTGGAGCATGAAGCTGTTTTGTCAGCTTTGTGAAATCTTGTGCAAATATGAGCTGAAACCAGCAGGGCTCTGGTCCTCCTACTTCATTTATTTTCTTAATAGCACAAAGTACAGATTGCGTAAGTCCTCGGAGACGGAGGTGATAGACTCTGAAAGCAGATGTTTGGGATGTCACCTGGTAGCAGGGCCCAGTTACCAATGACCTGGGCTCTCGGGATGGACTTCCAGAGCCTGTGTTTGGGTTTGCTTGCCTTGCTCTCTGTATGCCTGGGGGGGGGTCCTTGCTGGGAAAATGCAGAGCAACAGGGCTGGTGGGGGGGGGTGGCAGCAGGGTGCTCATTGGGTGCGTGACAGGCATTTGGGTAAACTGAGTCAGGATTTTTCACGGGCGCAGTCCATGAGTCTGGGCAGGTGACTCATTTGGAGAGCAGATGTCAGGGGACCAGGATAAACACCCAAGTCACATGCCTTTTTATCAGACCTGTGTCTCATATAAAGAAAAAGCCAGGCGTGGTGGTGTATGCCTGTACTCACAGCTATTCAGGAGGCTAAAGTGGGAGGATTGGCTGGGCACAGTGGCTTATGCCTGTAGTCCCAACATTTTGGGAGGTGGAGGTGGGCGGATCACTTGAGTCAAGGAGTTCGAGACCAGCCTGGCCAACATGGTGAAACTCCGTATCTACAAAATTACAAAAATCAGCCGAGAATAATGATGTGTGTAATCCCAGGTACTTGGGAGGCTGAGGCAGGAAAATCACTTGAACCCGGGAGGCAGAGGTTGCAGTGAGCCAAAATTGTGCCATTGCACTCTAGTCTGTCTCAAAAAAAATAAATAAGTAAACAATAAAATAAATGAAATAAAATAATAAGTAAATAAGTGAAAGTAATAAAATGTAAGATACTCTTGCTCTTTGTCATCTTCCCTTGCCATATTCTCCTCCCTTCTTCCCGGAGGTAACAACTGTCTTAAGTTTGGTGCATAAACTTCCAGCCCTGCATGTATTTTTGACGCATAAGCTTGTACACATCAATGCCGTACGCAGGTTCAGTATCGCTTATCCAAAATGCTTGGGACCAGCAGTGTTTCCAGCTTGGGATTTTATTTCAGGTTTGGGAATATTTTCCTATATGTAATGAGGTACTGTGGGGCTGAGACCCAGGTCCAAACATGAAATCCATTTATGTTTCGTATACACCTTATACACATAGCTTGGAGGTAATTCTATAACATATTTTCAGTGACCTGTCACATGAGGTCAGGTATGGAATTTTCTTCCACTTCTGTCATGTCAGCACTCAAGAAGTTTTGAATTTTGGAGCATTTAGGGCTCTAGATTTTGGGATATCTTTGGTTGTTCTTTATATCTTTATAATTATTGATTAATTTATCGACACGGAGTTTTGCTCTTGTTGCCCAGGCTGGAGTGCAGTGACGCAATCTCGGCTCACTGCAGCCTCCATCTCCCAGGTTCAAGCAATTCTCCTGCCTCAGCCTCCCGAGCAGCTGGGATTACAGGTGTCCACCACCACGCCCAGCTAATTTTTGTATTTTTGTAGAGACAAGGTTTCACTATGTTGGCCAGGGTGGTCTCAAACTCCTCACTTCAGGTAATCCACCTGCCTCAGCCTCCCAAAGTGTTGAGATTACAGGCGTGAGCCACAGCTCCTGGCATAAATCTTTCTTTAAATCGTTTGTTGTTGTAATAAAATATACATCATAAAATTTGCCATCCTAAACCTTTTTAAGTATACACTGCCATTTATATTGGAATATACTTTTGAGTATTCTCAAGATCTGCATATATTGAGAAGCTAAGCAATACAATCCCTTGGGAAGCCATTGTATATTTTGCACTTAAAGCACATTTCAGTTCTGACTGGCCACACGTGGCTGGTCCTACCGTAATGGATCTAGTTTTTAAAAATACTTAGCGATCCCCCTCACCATGCACATATACGATATTTTTGTGTGTGTAATTCAGATTTCTACACCTGCTGCATGAATTCTTAAGCCAGATGCTTTTTTTTCCCTCTCAGCCAATATGTTCCTTAAGTTTATGCTTCTTGATTCGGTAGTGCAAGTTCATTCATTTAAGTGCTATGTAGTATCTTTTATGAATAAGCCACATGCTACTCACCCCACCAATGGAAGGCATTGAGATTGTTTCCAGTTTGTTTCTTTTATAAACAATGCTGAAATGAACATCTTGGTGTCAATCTCTTCCTACCCATTTGTGACTGGTTTTCTAGGATTGATGTTCAGGATTGAAGTGACTGGGAGATGGGGTATGTGCATTTTTAGGCCTAGGATGTACTTCCCAAATGATCACTGAGGTGGCTGTAACAGAATACAGTTTCACCAGTGGTGCATTAAAGTATAGGCCAAATGTGGGCAAGGCTGCAGGGAAATTATGTTAATTCCAGTGCATGGAAATTGGTATCCTACAGCTTTCTCTTGCATCTCCTTGATTCCAGGTAAGACTGAGAATCTCTCTGTGTGGTTCTTAGCCATATCTTCCTACCTCTTCCTCCTCTTTCCTTGGGAGCTGTTTTGGGGTGGGGGCTGGGCCTTTTTCTTCAGGCAACTGTCACAAAGAGGTGCACAGAGGATTGAAATGTTGGAAACACTTTGCTGCTGTCATTGAATTTTTTTGTTTTTGTTTTTGTTTTTGAGATGAAGTCTCACTCTGTTGCCCAGGCTGGAGTGCAGCAGTGTGATCTTGGCTCACTGCAACCTCCACTTCACAGGTTCAAGCAATTCTCCTGCCTCAGCCTCCCAAGTAGCTGGGACTACAGGCAGACACCACCATGCCTGGCTAATTTTTTTGTATTTTTTTAGTAGAGACTGGGTTTCACTATGTTGGCCAGGCTGGTCTTGAACTCCTGGCCTTGTGATCCGCCCACCTCAGCCTCCAAAAATGCTAGGATTACAGGCATGAGCCACCATATCTGGCCTGTCATTACATTTCTTTACCCAGCATTTCAATGTGTACTTTGCTTTTCTCACTTGAAATGGTGGCTAGGTAGAAACCCAGTTAGACCAATGGGTTTCTTTTTTTTTTTTTGAGAAGCTGATGTTTGGATATCTTCAATTGCTCTTCTTTAAATCTCTAATTCTTTTTTTCTATGTTGTTGTAACAGAACATGCATCATAAAATTGACCATCTTAACCTTTTTCTCTTTCTTTTTTTTTTTTTTTTTTGAGAATTCATCTATTGATGGACATTTGGGTTGTTTCCACCTTATGGCCATTGTGACTCATGCCAGGACACACAGGGTAGTACTATGGTTCATAACCAGCCTTTACTCGTTAGTAGCCTTGGGACCCTGAGCAAGTTCACTGGAGTTCTCTGGGATCGCTGTTTCCTCTTCCGTAAAATGGGAACTAAAAGGTATCACAGGCTGGGCGTGGCGGCTTATACCTGTAATCCCAACACTTTGGGAAGCCGAGGCCAGTGGATTGCTTGAGTCAGGAGTTAGAGACCAGCCTGGCCAACATCTACTAAAAATACAAAAATTAGCCAGGCATGGCACCTGTAATCCCAGCTGCTCCGGAGACTGAGGCAGGAGAATCGCTTAAAACCAGGAAGTGGAGGTTGCAGTGAGCCGAGATCCCACCACTGCACTCCAGCCTGGGAGACAGAGGGAGACTGTCTCAAAACAACCACAACCAAACAAAATGCAAAATGTATCCCAAGCTTGTTGTGAGGATTGGAAAAGAGGAAGTGGGAATGAGACACAGGGTAGTTACATTGTTGCTAGTATTGATACACATGGTAGTGACATTGTTGCTAGTTATACTTTGTGATACTATTGTATCTGCTGTTATTCCTTTGGTTATGTTTAACAAGTTACCTTGTTGCTAGTAATGTAGCTACATTGCAATTATACATTGTGATCCTTTTGTAGCTGCTGCTATTCTTTTAACAACTGAAATATTTAACTTGCAATAAAATGCCCAGGGCCAGCCTTGGTGGCTCATGCCTGTAATCGCAGCACTTTGGGAGGCCAAGGAAGGAGGATCACTTGAGGTCAGGAGTTTGAGACCAGCCTGGCCAACATGGCGAAACCCTGTCTCTACTAAAAATACAAAAATTAGCTGAATGTGTTGGCGCATGCTTGTAATCCCAGCTACTTGACAGGCTGAGACAGGAGAATCGCTTCAACCCAGGAGGCAGAGGTTGCAGTGAGCTGAGATTGGGCCACTGTACTCCAGCCAGGGCGGCAGAGGGACTCTGTCTCAAAATAAATAAAATACAATGCACAGATCTTAAGCATTCAGTTCAATGAATTTTGACAAAAATTACATGCATGTCTGTAACCACCACTGAAACAAAATGGAGAACAGTTCCTCATCCCAGCTCTTTCCAGTGAATTTCCAGTACCCCCAGGAATGAGGTGTTACTATGATGATTATCACCATTATTGATGATTATTGTTTAGTTTGGTTTTATTGAAGAAGATAGTAGAGAAAGAAGTCATTAGCTTCATTCAAAAGGTAGGGCACATGAGAACGTGAGACGTGGCTTAAGAAAAGTATTATTTGAAAAGTGTGGCCGGGTGCAGTGGCTCATGCCTGTGATCTGAGCACTGTGGGAGGCCAAGGTGGGAGAATTGCTTGAGCTCAGGAGTTTGAGAATAGCCTGGGCAACATGGTGAGATGCTGTCTCTATTACAAAAAGAGAGAGAGAGAGAGAGAGAGAGAGAGAGAGAGAGAAAAGTTTAAGGGGATGCTGGCAGATTGTCCTTGATGGGGTTTATTGCCAGGAGCAGTTAGGATTCAAAAAGCAAAAATTTGAGGGTAAAGGATGCATGGCAGTTTGTTGGGTGGTGGCTACACAGCCCCAATATCCAGTGACTTTGAACTGTATCAAGACAACACAGGGCTGGGTGCCATGGCTCCCATCTGTAATCCTAGCACTAGGGGACGCCAAGGTGGGCAGATCGCTTGAGGTCAGGAGTTCGAGACCAGCCTGACCAACACTGTGAAACCCCGTCTCTACTATAAATACAAAAATTAGCCAGGCGTGGTGGTGTGTGCCTGTAATCCCAGCTACTGGGGAGGCTGAGGCAGGAGAATCGCTTGAACCCAGGAGGTGGAGTTGCAGTGAGCAGAGATTACACCACTGCACTCCAGCCTGGGGGACAGAGTAAGACTCCATCTCAAAAAAGACAAAAAAAAAAAAAAAAAAAGAGAGAGAGAGAGAGACAACACAAAGTGTTTGAACAAAAACAGCATTCGCAGATGCAAATTCAGGATCCGAAACTCATTTTCCCTCCCTCTTTGCTGAGCTGCCAGAATGTTCCAGGGACATCCCTCCTTTCCAGTTTTCTCCGTGGCTTGCAGGCTGTACCGAGTAAGTGGGCAATTGTGAGTTTCTGGAAATCAGTGAGCTGGTGTGGCTCCTGGCTCCTGGCTCTGGCCAAGGGAGTAGGCTTCCCTGTGTACGCGCCAGGAGGGGAGGCTGGAGGCTTTTAAAGGCTGCAGCTCCGCTGTAGACACGTGCCTCCTTGGCACTTGCTTTGCTGAAAACGCCTTCCCTAGACAGTCTGTCTTCTGCACAAACCTCTGAGGTTCTTCCGCAAGCTGGAGGGCCTTGCTGCAGGAGGAACGGTCTGACCTCATCTCTCCTAGAGGAGGCCTTGAACTAATCTTTCTTTTTCTTTCTTTCTTTCTTCTTTCTTTCTTTCTTTCATGTGAGCTCAGGAGTTTGAGAATAGTCTGGGCAATATAGTGAGACCCTGTCTCTATTACAAAAAAAAAAAAAAAAAAAAAAAGAGAGAGAGAAGTTTTAGGGATATTGGCAGGTTGTCCTAGATGGGGCATACTGCCAGGAGCAGTTCTGGGGAGAGCAGTTCTCCCACCTCGGCCTCCCAAAGTGCTGGGATTACTCTGTTGCCCAGCCTGGAGTGCAGTGGTGCAATCTTGGTTCACTGCAATCTCCGCCCCCTGGGTTCAAGCAATTAATTATCTTGCCTCAACCTCCCAAGTAGCTGGGATTGCAGATGCTTCCCACCACACCCAGCTAATTTTTGTATTTTTAGTAGAGATGGGGTTTCTCTGTGTTGAGGGGAGGCCAGGCTGGTGTTAAACCCCTGACCTCAGGTGATCCACCCACCTTGGTCTCCCAAAGTGCTGGGATTACAGGTGTGAGCCACCTCGCCTGGCCAAGCTAATGTTTCTGAAAGGTGGAGTACCATGCTGTGAGCTAGATGCTTGGTGTGGTTTGAACTGCCATCTCCTCAGTGACCTCATCAGATGGACACTGTTAGGATTCCTAATTTGCTGAGGGAGAAATTGAGGCTGACAGAAAGGTCAGCAGTGTTTACACTGATGCAGCTGCTCCCAGGATGAACTGCAGCCTTTGCTCTGAGCTCACAGCCTGACCTCCGTCTAGAGCTGGGAAGCTTTCTCTCCCTCATTGCTACACCTGATCAATGACTGAGTTCCATCCCTTTAACTCCTTACATGGCCTTCAAATCCATCTTCCCTACCTAAGCTGCCCATTCATTGGCTTCTGAATGCATTCCATCCATCTCCTAAGAGCCAAGTGCTGTGCTGGGCTCTGAGAATGTGACCGAGATAAAACTTTTATCCAAAAAAATATGGTAAAAGTTCTAAGTCAGGTTCGGTGGCTCATGTCTGTAAACCCAGAGCTTTGGGAGGTTGAGGCAGAAGACTTGCTTGAAGCCAGGAGTTAGAGGCCAGCCTGGGCAACAGAGCAAGTCCCTGTCTTTACCAAAAAAAGAAAAAGAAAAATTGGCTGGGCATGGTGGCATTCACTTGTAGTCCCAGCGACTTGGGAGGCTGAGGTGGGAGCGTCACTTGACCCCAGGAGTTTGAGGCTACAGTGAGCCATGATTGTGCCACTGCACTCCAGCCTGGGCGAGAGCAAGACCCTGTCTCAAAAAACAAACAAACAAACAAACAAAACAAAACAAACAAAAAGACTGTAACTATATCCTCCAGAGTAATTCTTCTTTTACATTTTTCAAAAGCACTCTTGCTTTGTTTACTCCTCCAAAAGTTTAAAAACTAGCCAAGTTCCAAGAAAGAAAAAGGGAAGCAGAGGGGAAGGAAAACACAGACCCAGAGGCCCTTTGTGGGTTTTATTTAATGTGAAGTCTGTAAATTGATTTGGAGAGAAGGAGCATCTTGACAGCATTTATTTGTACTATCTTGTGTCATGGATTTCCTCTCGATTTTCCCAAGGGTTCCTTCCTATTCTTAGAAATGTTTTGTGATTTTGCTTCAGGCACAGTTTATCCACTTCTTGTAAGCTTTGTTCTTAGATTGCTGGCTTTATATTTATCACTCCCTTCCTCCATCCACTCACTTCTCTCCGCATCCATCCATCCAGTCCATCTATCCACCCACCAATCTATCATCCATCCATCCATCCCTCCATCCACTCACTCATCTGCCCATCCATCCATCCATCCATCCATCCATCCATCCATCCATACATACATTCATCCAGTCCATCCATCCACCCGCCCATCTATCATCCATCCATCCACTCCTCCATCCATTCATCCACTCACCCATCCATCCATCCATCCCTATATCCACTCACTTATATGCCCATTTATCCATCTATCCATCCATCCAGTCCATTCATCCACGCACCCATCTATCATCCATCCATCCATTCATCCATTCCTCCATCCATTTATCCCTCACCCATCCATCCATCCATCCCTCCATCCACTTGCTCATCTGCCCATTTATCCATGCATCCATCCATCCTTCCATCCCTCCATCCACTTGCTCATCTGCCCATTTATCCATCCATCCATCCATCCATCCATCCATCCATCCAGTCCATCCATCCACCCACCCATCTATTATCCATCCATCCATCCATCCCTCCCTCCCTCCCTCCATCTACTCGCTCATCTGCCCATCCATCCATTCCTCCATCCATTCATCCCTCACCCATCCATCCATCCCTCTATCCACTCATTTGCTCATTTATCCATCCATCCATCCATCCATCCATCCAGTCCATCCATCCACCCACTCATCTATCATCCATCCATCCATCCATCCATCCATTCCTCCATCCATTCATCCACTCACCCATCCCTCCATCCACTCACTCATTCATCCACTCACCCATCCATCCATCCACTCATTCATCCACTTATCCATCCATCCATTCATCCATCTATCCATCCACCCTTCTATCTACTCTCCCATCAATCCACACACCTGTCCCTCCATCCCTTCCAACCACTCATCCACCAATCTTTCTCATCCATCTATCCACCCATCCATATACCCACTTATTCATTCATCCATCACTCCACCCACCCACCCACTCATCCACCCATCCATGTTTCCATTTATCTCTCCATCTATCCATGTGTCTATCTAATATAAGGGAGATGTTTTGAAGTATTAAAAGTGATTATTTTGTAGAATAGGGGACAGGAATTGTGTTTTCTTTACTCACCACTACCTTATTAAATGCTTACTAGTTCTAAAAGCCCAGCAATTGATTCCCTTCAATTTTCCAACTCTGTAATTGCAGCATCTGCAGATAATGATGATTTGTTGCCTTTTGCCAATAATTAGACCAGTTATTGCTGTTAACCTTTTCACAGCAGGAACTTCCAGAACAGTGTTCAGTGACACAGCTGAATATGGTCAGCGCAGTCTCATTTCTGATTTGGGTGGAATGCGTCAATTGTTTTACTGCAGAGGATAATTATATAATTGTTAATACTCTTGACCTTCCTGTCTTTAGCCTCACTGAGTAAATGGGGTGTGATCATGAAATCTTGATTGTCTCATAGATGCAAGAGACACAAATGACATTTGTCTGTTTATAATGATGGCAGATTTATTTTGTTAAGCTGTTAAATAAGGCTTTAAGCCCCCATCTTGATTTTTCAAGCAGAGTGGAATGTTGTTTTGTTGCCTCTGGCCAAATGTCGATATTCGTTTTAGGAATGAATGGAAACTCTGGTGGACTGTAGGTCTGGATACTCGCCGGACCCTGTGTCATCACTTAAGTGAGGATGGGTTTCAGAAGCATCCAGCACCACAGTGAACAGAGACAAAGGGCCTTAGTGAGCAGGACCCATGGGGGCCCTCTGGGGCTATTTCTTGTGTCCCGAGAGAGGTCCTAGATTTGGGACGGACTGATTTATCTCTTGTTTTTTTCTTTTTTCTGGGTGATGCTACCCTGATTTCTGTGTTGAAATATGACCTCAGTGTGAAGGTCCCAATCTCGGACGGTCTTGTTTCTGGTATGTTAAGAAACAGAAAAACACCTTTTAGGACACAATGTTGGCCACTGGGAATACGTATCAGTGTTCTGGAAAAAAACAAAAACAGAACAATTTGTACCGTGACCGTGGTTTTCATCAGGGTGGTCTGCCTTTCCAGTCCGTAACCCTGTGTGGCTTGATAGAGAACGTGTTTTGTAATTTGCAGGGACATCTGCAATAGCTGCTGGTCCTCTTGGTGAAAGGGGAGGACCTGCATTAGGTCTAAGCTGGCTGGACTCGATGCAAAACTCTCGCGCTTTGGGAAAAGCAAGTGATCTTCAGGCGAGAATGCAAAGTTGACCCGGCGCAGTGGTTCACGCCTGTCATTGCAGCATTTGGGGAGACCGAGGCAAGCTGATTGCTTGAGTCCAGGAGTTAGAGACCAGACTGGGCAACTTGGTGAAATCTGTCTCTACAAAAAATACAAAAACTAGCTGGGTGTGGTAGTGCATGCTTGTAGTCCTAGCTACTTGAGAGGCTGAGGTGAGAGGATTGCTTGAGTCCAGGAGGTTGAGGCTGCAGTGAGCTGTGATCGTGCCACTGCACTCCAGCCTGGGCTACAGAACCAAACCATGTCTCTCCATCCCCTCTCCAAAAAAAGAATGCAAATGTTTGCTCAGTTATTCAACGGGTGTTTGCTCAATTATTCAACTGGTATTTTTTCTTTCTTTTTTTTTTTTTTGAGATGGAGTCTCAATTTGTCGCCCAGCCTGGAGTGCCATGGCACGATCTTGGCTCACTGCAACCTCTGCCTCCCGGGTTCAAGCAAGTCTCCTGCCTCAGCCTCCTGAGTAGCTGGGATTACAGGCATGCGCCACCAAACCTGGCTAATTTTTGTATTTTTAGTAAAGACAGGGTTTCACCATGTTGGTCAGGCTAGTCTTGAACTGCTGACCTCATGATCCACCCACCTTGGACCCCCAAAGTGCTGGGATTACAGGCATGAGCCACTGTGCCTGATCTTTATTCAGCTGTTATTTAACACACAGTTCTTTGTTGCAGAGGGACTGTCTGACAACAAATAGTGAATTCGTTAATTTTTTACACCAAACCTATTGAAAATAATTGGAAAAGGTACATGCTGGAAAACTCAGTGTTCTAGAAACATTTGTGTTTGCCACCCCAAGAGCAAAAGTCACAGAATGCCTGATGTTTAGTGTTAAGAGGAAGGAATTCCACACAGCCTGTGGCTAGCTCTTCTTATTTCACTGGTTTCCAAGGTAAGATTTGAACTGTTTACTACAGGAAATTAACGTAGTAAGTCTCCTCTGGCATATATTTCCAGCATCCAAGTGGAGTTGCTGAGATCTTGCTCAAGAGTAGCAAAATTGGCCGGGGGAGAAGAGCATTGGATTTGAATCCAGGAGTATTTGCAGGCAGCAAATACTAAGGGGATAATGGGTATTACAGATACTGGAGTGAAATGTATGCTTAAAAGTCCTGAGAGTAATTATAATGAATGTTGATAGTATTATGCCTTCTTGGCATAATAGGGATAATATTAGGTGGGATTGATAGACAAATTCTTTAATCAAATTCTTTTGATTTGATTTTTTAATCAAAATTCTTTATAAGCAATTTTTGCAATTTAGAAACCTGTTTGGAGTAGGGGTGTATGGAGATGGAATTGGGCTGTTTCTAGGACTCATCTCCTCCTTTGGGCATTTTTTTTTTTTTTTTTTTAAACAGGATCTGGCTCGGTTGCCCAGGCTGGAGTGCAGTGGTGTGATCATGGCTTACTGTAGCCTTGACCTCCTGGACTCAAGAGATTCTCCAACTTCAGCTTCCCGAGTAGCTGGGACCACAGGTGCACACCACCACATCTGGCTAATTTTTATTTTTATTTTGTAGAGACGGGGTCTCACTATGTTGCCAGGGATGGTCTTGACCTCTCAGACTCAGGCAACCCTCCTGCCTTGGCCTCCCAAAGTGCTAGGATTACAGGCATGAGCCACTGCGCTTGTTCCTCAGAGACTTCTGTTTTGTTTTTTAGACAGAGTCTCACCCTGTCGCCCAGGCGGAGTGCAGTGGCACGATCTCAGCTCACTGCAACCTCTGCTTCCCTGGTTCAAGGGATTCTCCGGCCTCAGCCTCCTGAGTAGCTAGGACTATAGGCACCCACCACCTTGCCTGGCTAATTTTTTGTAATTTTAGTAGAGATAGGGTTTCATCATTTTGGCCAGGATGGCCTCAGACACTTCTTAATTTTCCTGTTTTAGTGTTATAGCCAGCCATTTGAAAAATGAGACTTCCCTCTAACTTTGCGTCAAAGTCAAAGACGTTGTCATCTTGGGTTTCACGTGGTAAAGAAGAGAGACTTCCCATTCTGGGACAGGGTTTCTCCATCTGGGTCTTGTGGATATTGGGGCTGGATTGTTCTCTTGGGTGGGGCCATCCTGGGCACTGCAGGGTGCTGAGAAGCATCCCCTGGCTTCCACCCACTCTGTGCCAGGCGCCCCGCCCCCTCCCCAGGCATGGCAAACACAAATGTCTCCAGACACTGTCAGCTGTCTCCTAGTGAGCACAATTGCCTCCATTTGAGGACCCCTGGACCAGGGTGCTGAATGGTGGTGAGGGGTAGTCCCAGCTACTCTGGAGGATGAAGCAGGATTGCTTGATTCCAGGAGTTCGTTGCTGCAGTGAGCTATGGTCACACCACTGCGCACCAGCCTGGACAACAGAGCAAGACCCTGTCTCTTAAAAAGAAAACATAGGGAAGCCAGATGGGTTCTGCGGTTGGGGGACACATGTCAAATGTCAGAGGGGTTCCCTGCTCTTTTTGGGGTGGCAAAAATGGAAACCAAGAGCCCGTCATCAGCCACGTGGCTCGGTTGGCTTGACTCTGTAGTGCTACCGACAAAAACCACATCCCTAGTCTTGGGGGACCAAGGAATCTGGGGAAATATGATTTAGGCATTTATATTTTTAAATTATTTATTTATTTATTTATTTTTGAGATGGAGTTTTGATCTGTTGCCCAGGCTGGAGTGCAATGGCATGATCTCGGCTCACTATAACCTCCACCTTCTGGGTTCAAGCGATTCTCCTGCCTCAGCCTCCTGAGTAGCTGGGATTACAGGCACCCGCCACCACGCCTGGCTAATTCTGTATTTTTAGTAGAGACGGGGTTTCTCCATGTTGGTCAGGCTGGTCTCGAACTCCTGACCTCAGGTGATCCACCCTCCTCGGTCTCCCACAGTGCTGGGATTACAGGCATGAGCCACCATGCCTGGCCTCTCATCCCCTTTTCTTTCCTCTGTTCCGCCACCCCCACCACTGACACAGTTTGGACCAAGCTTTCTTCAGCCAGCTGATTGAGAGTCAAGCAGAACGTGGATCTTTAAAGGGGGCTTGGGGAGCATCCTTGCAGACCTAGGTCTCTATGAAAAGTGCCCTGGATTATCTCTGCAAAAGCCCACCTGCTACTGGTTAGCCAGGACCGTCTCCACTTTCAGACACTAGCTTCGTCAAAACACTCTTTGCTATATTTATAACCACGGTGCATTTCCTCGGGATGCACATCTTATGGCTTCTTGGCCCCTTCGCCCAGGGTGCACTGCCTGGACCATTGCCCTCCAGCAGAGACAGTGTCTCTCTTTGTGTGTTCTCCTTCCTCTGGTTGAGATGTGGCTTGGTCACCTGGAGAGGGGCCGTCAGCAAGTCGCCTCAGCTTCATGGAGGCTCCCTGTCCCCATGGTGGAAGGCTCGGCCACACACCCTGACGTCTCGACACCTTTGAGCTGCCCATGAATGGGTTTTCAGAGCTTCCCATGTTTACTTCGCGGCACGCCTCTGTTTGGGCTCTGGGGAAATTCTTGGCAGAGGAAAAGCCAAGTGGAAAACAGCCTTGCTTGGTGTCAGGGCTTGAGGTGGAGGGAGAGAGACTGAAACGGAGATTTGCATGAACTGGTTTGCACATGTGACAAGACTTGGTAAAAAAAAAAAAAAAAATTGTGTTCCAGTCTGTTCTGGTGGCTTAGAGGAGGGCAGATGGGAAATTGTGGGTATAATAGAGTAATGTACACCTGGTTAAGGGCTTAGAAGCACCTGAGAACATCCACGACTCACTATTTATTGAGCATCATCTGTATGCAGTTATTGAGCATGTATTGTTTCCCAGGCACATGGTCCTCATGACAATCTTTTCACAGAACTAGGATTTGAACCCACAGTCTCTCTGGCTTCAGAACCCTAGCTTTTCCTGCTATACTCCGCCTTACAGAGGAAGGGAACTTTTCTACTGGGTTTTGAAGGGTGAATAGGAGTTCAATGAAGAAAAAGCACACTCTGTGCTAACCTTGGCTTCCCGCTCCTCTTAGAATTGGCCAGAAGCCGATATCTGGAGGCCAAAATTGGGTCACTAGGGTAACCAACTCATCACAGTGTGTCCAGGTCACCCTACGTTTCACCCAAAAGCAGAATTTTACAACGGAGCCTGGACACTGATTGAATCCTCTTTAACTCATTTCTGTCAGGGGTTATCTCCAAAAATGCTCCCTTGCATCTTTATGCTGGGCTTGTTTCTCTAAATACTTCCATTTCTTGGTTTGGGTAAAAATTAAATGAGGTAATTAATGCTTGTGACATGTGAAGTGTAGTGCATGGTACATGTAACCTCTTTAGTTTAAGCCTTTTTTTTTTTTTTTTTTTTTTTTTTGAGACAGAGTCTCACTCTGTCACCCAGGCTGGAGTGCAGTGGCAGTGGCACCATCTCAGCTCATTGCAACCTCCGCCTCCCAGGTTCAAGTGATTCTCCTGCCTCAGCCTCCTGAGTAGCTGGGATCACAGGCGCCCACCACCATGCCTGGCTAATTTTTGTATTTTTAGTAGAGATGGCATTTTACCATGCTGGCCAGGCTGGTCTCAGACTCCTAACCTCAGGTGATCCACCCGCCTCGGCCTCCCAAAGTGCTGGGATTACAGGCATGAGCCACAGCACCCGGCCAGTTTTAGCCAGTTTTCATTGGCTTCCTTCTTTGCCTTTTTTGCAAGGGAGCTGGCCTCCCTGTCCCTGGAGTAAGCAGGCGTCCTCATACCTATAGACTCCTCTAAGGAAGCGTAGTTACCTTTAGCCTGGCCCTCCCCAAGGACATAGCTATGTCCCCCACCAAGAGCAAGGAGCAGACAAATGACTGCCAAGTAGGGAAGCCAGGCTGGGCACAGTAGCTCATGCCTGTAATCCCAGCACTTTGAGAGGCTGAGGTGGGAGGGTCGCTTGAAGCCAGGAATTCAAGACCAACCTGGGCAATGTAGCAAGACCCTGTCTCTAAACAAAAAAATTAGTCAGCTGTGGTGGCCCATGCCTGTAGTCCCAGCTACTCAGGAGGCTGAGGCAGGAGGATTGCTTGAGCCCAGGAGTTCGATGCTGCAGTCAGCTATGGTCACACCACTGCACACCAGCCAGGACAACAGAGCAAGACCCTGTCTCTTAAAAAAAAAAAATAGGGAAGCCAGATGGGTGCTGGGGTGGGAGATGCATGTCAAATGTCAGACCTCTGTCTGAGTAAGGAAACAGATTCAGAGTTGGGAGTCAGGGCCAAGAGAGCTTGAGGTCATCAGAGGCCAGGGATTTGCATACAGGCTGCAGTCCAAAGTGCCAAGCTGGACTAGATAGATGTTGGCAAAGAATCTGTTCTCTTCTGTGCACTGCCGCCCTCTTTCCTTCCCCGTGAATGCTGTCAGCTGAGCATGGGTCACTCCTGCTCATTTACTGAGGACGTAGGCTCAGAGTGTCTTCTAGCTTTCAACCCACCCCAGACTTTCCCAAATGGTGTTCTGCAGAAAAATGAAAAGATTGGCTGGGCACGGTGGCTCACACCTGTAATCCCAGCACTTTGGGAGGCCAAGGCGGGCGGATCACAAGGTCACGAGTTCCAGGCCAGCCTGGTCAATATGGTGAAACCCCGTGTCTACTAAAAATACAAAAATTGGCCGGCACGGGGGCAGGTGTTTGTAGTCCCAGCTCCTCGAGGGGCTGAGGCAGGAGAATTGCTTGAACCTGGAAGGCGGAGGTTGCAATGAGCCAAGATCATGCCACTGCACTCCGTGATCGGTGATAGAGCGAGACTCCATCTCAAAAGAAAAAGAAAAAATGGAAATATTGTTACAAGGTTCATGTGTCTGCTGAATTGTGCACACTTGATAACTGTAAACAAAACAGTTGGTGCTCAATAAATCGTGGCTTTATGAGGATCTTCCCAGCTGCTTCCCAGCCCTGAGTTTGCTGTATGATTGCTCTTGATCCCAACAACAGCACTGTCAGGTAGGTGTTGCTATGATTCTCATGTCCTGGCAAGTTGACAGGGGGGTCTGGAGTAGCTGAATTGCCTAGAGAAGGGGACACAGCTAGGAAGGAAAAGTTGAAACTCAGTGTGATGCCAGAGCCATGCAAACTTTATCTTAAAAAGTCAAATAGTATTTTTGGCTTTGCAGCCTGTGGGATCTCTTTTGTTTCTTTTTCCTTTTTCTTTTTTTTTTTTTGAGACAGAGTCTTGCTCTGTTGCCCAGGCTGGAGTGCAGTGGTGCTATCTCGGCTCACTGCAACCTCCGCCTCTCAGGTTCAAGTGATTCTCCTGCCTCAACCTCCCAAGTAGCTGGGATTACAGATGTGTGACAACTCACTCGGCTAATTTTTGTTTGTTTTGAGATAGAGTCTCGCTCTGTCACCAGGCTGGACTGCAGTGGCGCAATCTCAGCTCACTCCAACCTCCGCCTCCCGGGTTCAAGAGATTCTTCTGCCTCAGCCTCCTGAGTAGCTGGGATTACAGGCATGAGCCACCAGACTTGGCCAACTTTTGTATTTTTAGTAGAGATGGGGTTCCACCACGTTGGCCAGAATGGTCTTGATCTCTTGACCTCGTGATCCACCCACCTCGGCCTCCCAAAGTGCTGGGATTACAGGCATGAGCCACCGCGCCCAGCCAATTTTTGTACTTTTAGTAGAGACAGGGTTTCACCATGCTGGCCAGGCTGGTCTCGAACTCCTACTTGCCAAAATGCTGGGATTACAGGTGTGAGCCACTGGGCTGGGCCCAGGTTCTCTATTTTGACTACACTACTCTGCTGCTGTAGCACAAGTGCAGCTATAGACAAGAAAATGAATGGCGTGCCTATGTTCCAATAAAATTTTACTAAACAGGCAAAGGGCTGGAGTTTGCTCACCCCATCCAGGCTAAAGAAAGAACCAAACCAGCGGCCTCAGTACTTACATTATTCCTTTTTTTTTTTTCTGAGACAGAACCTTGCTTTGTTGCCTAGGCTGGAGTACAGTGGCTCGATTTCTGCTCACTGCAACCTCCGCCTCGCAGGTTCAGGTGATTCTCCCACCTCAGCCTTCTGAGTAGCTGGGGTTACAGGCACACAGCACCACGCCAGGCTAAGTTTTGTGTTTTTAGTAGAGACAGGGTCTCACCATGTTGGTCAGGTTGGTCTTAAACTCCTCACCTCAAGTGATCTGCCCACCTTGGCCTCCCAAAGTGCTCGGATTACAGGCATGAGCCACCGCACCTGGCCTGGTCAGGAACTTCTTCCTGGTGGGGACTCTGCAGAGTCCTGACAGGGCAGGGCATCATGTGGCGAGAGAGTGCCAGTTCAGGTCTCTCTTCCTCTTCTTATAAAACCACCAGTCCCCTCCCATGATTACCCACTAATCCATGAATGGAGTAATCCACTTTTGAGGACAGAGCCTTTATAATCACCTCTTAAAGGCCCCACCTCTCAATACTTCCACATAGGGGATTACATTTCAGCATGAGTTTTGGAGGGGACAAATATCCCAATCATACTATTATGTTACCAGTAAAATTTATAATCTAGGAATAATCATGGCCAATGTGTGGCAGGCTTACTGAATACTAGATCCCGTGTAAGTGTTCTATATCTATTATTTTTTAAATTATTTTAGTTACTGCATAACGTATGCTCTGTCAGTTTCAGTTTTTTGAATGAGCATAACAGGACTGAACCTACTTAGAGTTGGCACAAGTTGTAAAAATAGGTTCACGGCTGGGCGTGGTGGCTCATGCTTGTAATCCCACACTTTGGGAGGCCGAGAAGAGAGGATCATCTGAAGTCAGGAGTTCGAGACCAGCCTGGCCAACATAGTGAAACCCTATCTCTACTAAAAATACAAAAATTAGCCAGGCGTAGTGGCATGTGCCTGTAATCCCAGCTACTCAGGAGACTGAGGCAGGAGAATTGCCGGGAGGCAGCAGTTGCAATAAACTGATATGGTGTCACTGCACTCCAGCCTGGGTGACAGAGTGAGACTTTGGTCCGGTCCCCCCCGGCCCCCAAAAAAATAGGATTTACTTTTGCCACCAACTTGAAAAGGAGGCAAACACAAGACTACCCATCTCTGGAGAGGAGACATTCAGTTTTGCCTATTCAGCATTCCTGG
Source organism: Cacajao melanocephalus (assembly GCA_963573385.1). Lineage (NCBI taxonomy): Eukaryota > Metazoa > Chordata > Mammalia > Primates > Pitheciidae > Cacajao > Cacajao melanocephalus. The sequence continues at coordinate 49,245 of CAUYLG010060867.1, read as the reverse complement.
AGATAGAAGCATATTGTCATGGGTTAGAACCATATTTTGCATGGGAAGGCACTCAGACCACGTTGTGTGGACTCTATTTCCAGAACCAGCTTCCTTTATTCCTTCAGACTCTATGATTGGCTCAGGGGAAGTCACATGACTCAGGCTGGGCCAATCAGTTTTCCTCATTCCTCCAGCCTCTATGATTGGGCCAGGGTGGGCATGTGACCCCAGAGGGTTTCATAAGATTCAGTTCTGAGACTTTGGTAGGAGTGATTGAAAGAGAGATTTTTCCTTGCTAGGTCTTCCTTGCTGTGAAGCTGTAATCCAGGTGCCACCATGTGGACACCACCTGTCTCAGACTTCTGACACCACAGAAGGAAGCAGGACTGAGAAAAGGAGAGGGAGAGACTGGGTCCCCATTACATCATTTGACACCTGGATCTAGCTGCACCTGAAAGCATCCTTGTCCTATGACTTGTTAGTTACATGAACCAGAACCTAACCTTACCTTACCTTTCCTTTCCTTTCTTTCCTTCCTTCCTTTCTTTTTCTTTCTTTCTTTTTCTTTCTCTCTCTCTCTCCCTCCCTCCTTTGTTTCCTTCCCTCCCACCCTCCATTCTCTCTCTTTCTCTCGCTCTCTCTTTCTCTTGCTTTCTTTTTGTATAACTGAGCTTTCTGTTTGTTCTCACAAACTGAGAGAGATCTTGCTAATCCAAGGCATGACAATCAAAGCAACATGTGAAGCCCAAAGAGCTGCAGAACTGCCCTCCATGGCTTCCAGCCACTGAGTGGTCAGAGGAAGTAACTGGAGCCCAGAGCTTCAGACGCCAGTGTAGAGGTTGGGAAGGTTGTGGTTGGGAGAGAGTGTTATATCTGGTCCCTGCAACAGACACCCCAGCAGTTTTATCCTGGATTCTGGGTAATTTCTTCAGGTCCTGGGAAGCCAAACAAAGCCCTTACACAGATGTTAGATTGCAGGTCTTTTTTTGTTGTTGTTCAAATCCACTTTAAATGTGTCTGAAAACCACACACAGAGTGACTGCTGCACAGAAGAGCAAATGGTTCATGCCTCCTTTGCTGCCATCAACAAGCCAGTTGCCTGCTTCTCTGTCGTGGGACCCTTGGCTGGAGTTCACTGACTGATTTCCTGCTGCCTCTGAGCCTCTGCCCTTGCTGTTCCCTCTACCTACATGCTTTTCCCTGTGATCCTTCCTCATATGATTTCCTCAGATTGTCTTTGCTCAAACAACAGGCAAGGACTGGGCGCAGTGGCTCATGCCTATAATCCCAGCACTTTGGGTGGCCAAGGCAAGTGGATCACTTGGGATCGGGAGTTTGAGACCAGCCTGGCCAACATGGAGAAACCCCATTTCTACAAAAAATACACACATAAAAATAGCCAGCTGTGGTGGTGGGTGCCCGTAATCCCTGGTACACTTGGGTGACTGAGGCAGGAGAATCACTTAAACCCAAGGGATGGAGGTTGCAGTGAGCTAAGATCTCGCCATTGCACTCCAGCCTGGGCAACAGACAAAGACTCCGTCTAAACAAAACAAAAACAAACAACAAGAGGCAAGAAGTTCAGTGTGCCCAATCTCTGAGAAAAACCCATGGTGATTAACCCCAGGTCTGCCCCTTTTGAGCAGGGTGACATTAGGTAACTGATTTGATTTCTCTTAGATGAAATTTTCTCACTTGTAGAATAATGGAGTCTACTCCATGCTTATTCAACCACAGTACTGAGGAAGTTTCAGGCTGGATTAGTCTTTCTGGTGGGGGATGTCCTGGGCATTTCAGGGTGTTTAGTAGCATCCCTGGCCTCTCCTCACTAGATGCCAGTCACACTTCCACCCCACACCAGTTGCGACAACCAGAAATGTCTCCCAGACACTGCCAAGTGACCCCCAGGGCGGGGTGGGGGTGAGTCAGAATTTCTCCCCCTTCTCCCTGTGTTTCCTTATGGAGACGCAATGTGTTTATTTCTTTGCTGACCATTTTGCAATCTCTCTTGCCTCACTGCAAGTCTGGGACTCTCCTAACTCCGTCACCATCCCATCCTCCCTTGGTGAGGAGAGCTTTCGGGACTATCTCAGGCAACAGATTCTTGGGTGTGGGGTTCTGTTTCCTTCTGGGGGTTGTATCTCTGCTGAGTGATGGGTACATGAGAATGCTCTGTCTCAACCTTGCGACTTTTCTGTTTTGTTTTTACAAAGAAAAAAGGAAAAGGCGAGAGATGTCACTCGACGTCTGCTACAGAAACGTTCTGTGGTGGGAGAGGAAAATACTGGGAAGGGTGAATGTAGTCGGTGGAATGATGCCCCTCCCTGCCCCCAGAGATGCCCATGTTGTAATCTCTGTCACCTGTGAATTCGGTGCCTCACTTGGCACAAGGCTCTTTGCAGATCTTATGATTAAGTTGAGGCTCTTGAGATAGGGGGATGATCCTAGATTATCTGGTGCACCAGATGTCATCACAGGGATTTTTTTCAGGGAAAGAGGGAGGCAAGAGAGTCAAGTGCTATTGCTAAGAAAAAGGGGCTGCCTTAAAAGTTGGATTCTTTCTGGAGCCTCCAGAAGGAACCACCCTTTCTGACACCTTGATTTTATCCCTGTAAAACTCATTTTGGGCTTTGTGTGTGTGTGTGTGTGTGTGTGTGTGTGTGTGTGTGTGTGTGAGATGGAGTCATGCTCTGTTGCTTAGGCTGGAGTGCAGTGGTGCGATCTCAGCTCACTGCAACCTCTGCCTCCTGGGTTCAAGCAATTCTTCTGCCTCAGCCTCCTAAGTAGCTGGGACTACAGGCATGCACTGCCACGCCTGGCTAAGTTTTATTTTTTTTTAAGCAGAGACAGGGTTTCACCATATTAGCCAGGCTAGTCTTGAACTCCTGACCTCTTGATCCACCTGCCTCAGTCTCCCAAAGTGCTAGGATTACAGGCATGAGCCACTGTGCCTGGCCTCATTTTGGGCTTTTTAACCACCCAAACTGTAAGAAAACAGGCAGGGCATGGTGGCTCATGCCTGTAATGCCAGTGGTTTGGGAGGCCAAGGTGGGACGATTTTTTGAGGCTACGAGTTTGAGACTAGTCTAGGCAATATAGCAAGACCCTATTTCTACAAAAAAAAAAAAAAAAAGAAAGAAAGAAAGGAAAAAAAATTAGTCAGGCTTGGTGGCACACATCTATATTCCCAGCTACTTGGGAAATTGAGGTGGGAGGATTGCTTGAGCCTGGGAGGCTGCAGTGAGCCATGATTGCCCCACTGCACTCCAGCCCAGGCAACAGAATAAGATCCCAAGGCAAGAGAAAATAAAAAATGTATGTCGTTTTACATTTGCGGGCACTTGTTACAGCAGCAATGGTGAATGGATACAGTGAGAAACATAACCTCTGGGCCTGGAAACCCCCTTCTAGGTGGGTCTCTAGCCTGGGGCCAACAGGAGTCAGAGCAGGGGCTTGGTGAGAGGTGGATAGGAGTCCCCAGTATCCTGGTGGCCTTGCTGTGGCTTCTTGGGATCCCTGCAGTGGTTCCCTATTGGGATTCACTTGGGGTGGCTGGCAAAATATTAGGGAACTATTAGGGAAAGTTAGAAGATTATAGTCTCAAACCTTTTGGAAGGCCGAAAGGTTTTGATGGAATGGGCTGAAGGCAGCCAGTTCATTATGTCAGAGTATTAAGTCATAGGGTAAAACATAGGGACAATAAAGCTTCCCCAGTTGAGTCTGTTTACCCCACACCCCTTTGTCTCTGCTCTGTTTGCTCATGTAAACTTTGTGTTGGATGGCCCTCTCAGGGGGAGGTCAAAGGGGAATTACCTGTTAATGGTGTTTACTCTGGGCCTTGGTACCTAAAGCTTTTATCATTCATAAACCCATTTTTTGGTGTTTTGTTTTGTTTTGTTTTGTTTTTGAGATGGAGTTTCACTCTTGTTGCCCAGGCTGCAGTGCAATGGTGCTATCTAGGCTTACCCTGCGCCTCCTGGGTTCAAGCAATTCTCCTGCCTCAGCCTCCTGAGTAGCTGGGATTACAGGCATCCACCACCATGCCCAGCTAATTTTGTATTTTTAGTAAAGACGGGTTTCTCCATGTTGGTCAAGCTGGTCTTGAACTCCTGATCTCAAGTGATCCGCCCACCTCAGCCTCCTAAAGTGCTGGGATGACAGGTGTGAGCCACCTCACCCGGCTGTAAAACCACTCTTTTAACCATGTTAATTATCCACAAGTGTGTTGACTTAGAACCTCTGTTATTAAATCTATATGGAATAAATGTGAGGATGTACAGGGAGTTATGATCAGTTGGCTGCAATCAACCTCTGAAAGCAGCTGACAACTATCCCTAGCCCACTCAGATCAGTGCATGTGAGGGCATTCATTCATCCATCACTGAGTCAGGGTCTGCAGGACAGACCTCTGCAGGTGGTGATCAGCATCTCAGGTGGTGACTCCGATGTGATTGAGATTTCTGTTCCCTTAGATCATGGCACTTTGTTCCTTCCTAGACCTCCTGGATACAAGGGGCCTGCACTTTAGAACCAAGAGCCCAGGGACATCCCCAGTGGTTCCCTGTTACCCTCTGGATGTCAGTCCTGCTATGATGCACCTCTCCCCAACCCCTGGTACACAGTGGGAGTTCAGGGGCCGGCTCCTTTGTACCACATAACAACATGGAGGTCCAAGAGCCCAGGAGTTTATGCAATATTCTGTTTAGGGTTTCAGAGTCACAGTCAGTACTTCATCTTTTTCTTTTTGAGACAGAGTCTTGCTCTGTCACCCAGGCTGGAGTGCAATGGCGCAATCTCAGTTCACTGCAACCTCTGCCTCCCAGGTTTAAGCGATTCTCCTGACTCAGCCTCCTGAGTAGTAGCTGGGTTTACAGGCCCCTGCCACCATACCTGGCTTTTTTTTTTTTTTTTTTTTTCTGTATTTTTAGTAGAGATGGGGTTTCTCCATGTTGGCCAGGCTGGTCTTGATCTCCTGACCTCAGATGATCCTCCCACCTCGGCCTCCCAAAGTGCTGGGATTACAGGCATGAGCCACCGCACTGGGCCTGCTTCCATCTTCTTAGCCACTTTACTCTGAGGTGAGACCATGAAATTAGGAACTGTTTCAATTCCTATCAAAATTTCCCAACAGAGCTGGGGCTTTGTGATTCAAATATGTTCAAAGAAGGAAGTGGAAATGAGGGATGGTATCAAAAAAGGAGGCTCGAGGCCAGGCATGGTGGTTCATGCCTGTAATCCCAGCACTTTGGGAGGCCAAAGTAGGCAGATTGCCTGAGGTCAGGAGTTGGAGACCAGCCTGGCCAATATGGTGAAACCTCGTCTCTACTAAAAAATACAAAAATTGGCCAGGCATGGTGGTGCCTGCCTGTAATCCCAGCTACTCGGGAGGCTGAGGGATGAGAATCGCTTGAACCCAGGAGGCAGAGGTTGCAGTGAGCTGAGATCGTGCCACTGCACTCTAGCCTGGGTGACAGCGTTCGTTTGCAACTAAAAAAAAAAAAAAAAAAAAAAAAAGAGGGGGGGAGGCTCAGTAGTTTTTAGGGACTACTGGCATTTCCAAGTTATAGGCATTTTACTTTGAGTCTTTTTCCGTCTTCAGAGTCATCCTGAAGTGGAACCGGGAGGGGACTGAGTGGGTGGAGGGGGTGCTGGTGGAGATGGCTGTCTGCTCTGCTGGAAATGAGAGTCTGGGAGATCACCGTGGTGTTTCTGGAGTGATTCTTAACCCCAGAGATAGAGAGTGACACAAGGGGCATAAATACGAGGAACAATAACCTTCCCTGGTATCCTTGTGTGAAGCATTTGACCATCTGGGCGAGGCCCCGGAGCACTTGAACTGACTGGTGCTTCTATGAACAACACAGACTCAGAGCTTGTGGTCCTGCATTCGAATCCTGCTTCTTCCACTGCTTTGCTATGTGACCTTTGTCTACAAAAAATAAAAAAAAATTAGCTGGGCACAGTGGCCTGTGCCTGTAGCCCCAGCTACTTGGGAGGCTGAGGCAGGAAGATCCCTTGAGCCCAGGGGTCAAGGCTGCAGTGAGCTATGATTGCACCACTGCACTCCAGCCTAGGCAACAGAGCCAGAGCCTGAAGAAAGAAAGGAAAGATGGGAGGGAAGAAGGAAGGAAGGAAGGAGGGAGGGAGGGAGGGAGGGAGGGAAGGAGGGAAAGAAGTGGGAGGGAAAGGAGTGGGGAAAGAAGGAAGAAAGGAAGGAAGGAGGGAGAGAGGGAGGAAGGGAGTGAGGAAGGAAGGAGTGAAGGAAGGAGGAAGGGAGGAAAGAGGGAAGGAGGGAGAGAGGAATGAGGGAGGGAGGAAGGAGGGAGTGGGGAGGGAGGGAAGGAAGGAAGGAAGGGAAAATGGAGAGAGGAAAGGAGAGAACAAGGAAGGGAAAATGGAGAGAGGAAAGGAGAGAACAAGGAAGGAAGAAGGGAGAAAGAAAGGGAGCAAGGGAAGAAGGAGAGAGGGAGGGAAGGGAGTGGGGAAGGAGTAAAGGAAGGAGGGAGGGAGGAAGGAAGGAAGGGAGGAAGGAAGGGAGAGAAAGGATAGGAAGGGAAGGACCTTCGGAACTACTAAACATCTTTTTCGTCATCTATAAAAGGAGAGATAAATCATCACAGTACCTTCCTCTATGGTCACGGAGTGGATTAAATTAGACAACATTTGCAAATCCCCTCACGCATACCTGGCCCCCGATTTTGTTCCTTGGGCTGTAGCTATGATAGAGGTTTAAAACCCCCAAACCGCTGTGTTGAAATCTCTCACGTGGACAACCAGCCCACCGGCAGAGAAAGTCATTTTTCTATCCTGGGTAAACAGAGAAGAATGAGGACCTGAGGCCAGGTTAGAGAGACCTCGCTCTGTGACCTTGGGAAGGCTTGTAACTTTTAACTTGAATGCTAACGTCTGGTTCTCTCCGGTTAGGCGGTCGGTAGGCGGCCCAGCCGTCTTGAAGTTTCTGTTACCTTCAATCGTTGGTTTATTTGTTCAGCAAATGTTTATGGAGGGCCAGCACCAGGGGAGGAATAAGAACTGGAGTTCTGGGAGGACGTGCAAAGAAACAAGTTCCGAGCTCCAGGGAAGAAAGAGGTCATTACCTCTCTCCGGGAAAATGTTTCTTCTCATACCTGGTTCACTTCTTAAATGGAATTGCCCCCTTCACATGAGTAAGGAGTTTAATCACAAAGAGAAAACACTTTCATCACATTGCCACCCTTAAAAGACATTTATTGAGAAGCTGGTTCATAGACTTCTCACCCAGATTGTTAATAGCCAACCCGTCTGGGTTTTGGTAAGTTCAAGTGTCTATATCCCTTTTCTTTTCTTTCTTTCTTTCTTTCTTTTTTTTTTTTTGAGACAAAGTCGCCCTGTCGTCCAGGCTGGAGTGCAATGGCATGATCTCAGCTCACTGCAACCTCCGCCTCCCGGGTTCAAGCAATTCTCCTGCCTCAGCCTCCCAAGTAGCTGGGATTACAGGCACTCACCACCATGCCCTGGTAATTTTTTGTATTTTTAGTAGAGATGGGGTTTCACCATGTTGGCCAGGCTGGTCTTTAACTTCTGTCCTCAGATGACCTGCCCACCTCAGCCTCCCAAAGTGCTGGGATGACAGGCATGAACCGCCACACCCAGCCACTTCTGACTTTGTAACTCGTGATTTGACTTTTCCTGTCTGAAGTCTTTCTCTGCTGATCTTGAGTTGTTGAAGGTGTTGCTTTTCTTCGTAGACAATTAGAGCAGCGCATGCACTGGGCTATGGATGATAATACTTTGAAGATGTGCAAATGATTTGCAACCTCTGCTACAGAAATCATCCTTCTGAGATGATCTTTGGCTTGATAAATAGAGGACCTGCAAGAGAGAATTTGTCTCGAGTATTCCTTGGGGAGAGAAGCAAAGGGAAGATGAATGCTGCATGATCATGCTTTGCATACTTTATGGAGGGTGGGTTCTTGCAGTGCCCTGTGGGGGTTTAAAGCATCTTCACTGTTGCTCTAAGCCTCATATTTTAAACAGAGCTGAAAAAGGACCCTGATTGCTGGCCTGGGATCCTTGTGTGCTGTAGGAATTCACTGAGGGGCCGAGGCTGAAGAGGTCTGCTAGACAGTGGCACAGAAGCAGATGGAAATTTCTCTCTGACTGGGCACAATGGCTCAAACCTGTAATCCCAGCACTTTGGGAGGCTGAAGTGGGTGAATCACCTGAGGTCAGGAGTTCAAGACCAGCCTGGGCAACGTGGTGAAACCCCGTCTCTGCTAAAAATACAAAAAATTAGTAGGGCATGGTGGCAGGCACCTGTAATCCTAGCTACTTGGGAGGCTGAGGCAGGAGAATTGCTTGAACCCGGGAGGCAGAGGTTGCAGTGAGTCGAGATTGTGCCATTGCACTATAGCCTGGACAACAAGAGTAAAACTCCGTCTCGGAAAAAATATATATATATATGGCCAGGCGTGGTGGGTCATGCCTGTAATCCCAGCACTTTGGGAGGCTGAAGAGGGCGGATCGCCTGAGGTCAGGAGTTTGAGATCAGCCTGACCAATATGATGAAACCTTGTCTCTACTAAAAATACAAAAATTAGCCAGTGGTGGCGGTGCATGCCCGTAGTCCCAGCTATTCAGGAGGCTGAGGCAGAAGAATCCCTTGAACCTGGGAGGCGGAGGTTGCGGTGAGCCGAGATTGCACCATTGCACTCCAGCCTGGGCAACAAAGAGCGAAACTCCATCTCAAAAAACAGAAATCCAAAAATAAATGAAAGAAAAAAATTCTCTGGTTTGGCTGGAAGCACCATGAGGTCAATATCCATGATGCCTTGTTGCTACCGAAGTGGCCCCCAAAACATGGCAGACCCTCAGCAAACCCTGGACAGGCGGATGTGCTTCAATTCAACGTGTCTGCAAGGTGGGAGCTGAGCGGGAATTGTAGGGCTTGGGTCTCAGGGATGATGGGAAACAGCAGGGTGACCAAGGGGAAGCCAGAGCAGTGGGGTGCTGGAGTCCCCAAAGCTGTAAATCAGGGTCTGATGGACAAACAGCCAGATGGGCCAACTCAGCCATTTCAATGCCATCGGCTTTGATGATTTCCCTCTGGCTTTGGCAAGGGTCTCACTCATCAAGTGGCTCTCACCCTAGGGTGGGTCTGGATATTTCTGGGGACATCTGTGATTGTCCCACCTCGAGGTGGGGGTTGCTTGGCATGGAGTGGGTGGAGGCCAGGGATGCTCCGAAGCACTGTGGTGTACAAGGCGGCCCCACCCCAGATGAAGATCTGGCTTCAAATACCACCAGTCCTGAGGCTGAGAAACCCTACTTTAAGATAACAGTGGCCAGGTATGGTGGCTCACGCCTGTAACCCAGCACTGTGGGAGGCCGAGGCGGGTGGATCACCTGAGGTCAGGAGTTCGAGAGCAGCCTGGCTAACATGGAGAAACCCCGTCTCTACTAAAAATACAGAAAAATTAGCTGGGCATTGTGGTGGTCGCCTGTAATCCCAGCTACCCTGGAGGCTGAGGCAAGAGAATTGCTTGAACCTGGGAGTCAGAGGTTGCAGTGAGCCAAGACTGTGCCATTGCACTCCAGCCTGGGTGACAGAGCAGGAGTCTGTCTCAAAAAAGAAACAAACAAATAAACAAACAAAGATAACAGTGATGGGGGAATTATCCACCCCAGAGGCTGAGTCCGTGACTTGGGAAACAGTCCCGGCATTAACAGGCACTGGATTCGTGAGAATAAAGGGAGAAGGGGTGTCGCCTGTGACCCCATCCTGCCCCAGACAAACCGATCTTCCGGCCAAAGCTCTATTTGGCAGAAGAAGTGTTTTTGTTGTCTCTTGCCCAGGGTAGCTCCCTGATAAGCCTTGTGGATTGTTCCAGAATGCTTGTGGATTGTTCCAGATCGCGTGGATGGGGACAGCTTCCTACTCTGAGGCTGCCTGCCCTGACCTGGCGGCTTTCAGTCTGTGGGAGCGAAGGCAGCTGTTTTGCAGTTTACTCTGCCCTTGTGTAAATGGGGTTATGCATGTTTTGGTTCACAAGGGGTCACTGATTGTGCACTTTTCTTTTGTTGTTAGTCAATTTAATTTGTTACTAATAATAATATCCGGAACTTATCTGGCCCTGGAGTCCCAGGTCGTTTAGAATGCTTGGTGGCATGTGTGTCCTTTTTAAACACCAGCTCCTTTGGAAAACACAGAGGATGGAGTGAAATCTTCACTGGATTTGACTGGCAGTTGGATGACAGCATCATCTCCTGAAAACTGAATTTAGCTTATTGCTAAATAAGACACCACAGGCTGGGCGTGGTGGCTCACACCTGTAATCGCAGCACTTTGGGAGGCCAAGGCAGGCAGATTATGAGGTCAGGAGTTTGAGACCAGCCTGACCAACATAGTGAAACCTTGTCTCTACTAAAATACAAAAATTAGCCGGGAGTGGTGGCACGTGCCGGTAATCCCAGCTACTCAGGAGGCTGAGGCAGGAGAATCACTTGAACCTGGGAGGTGGAGGTTGCAGTGAGCCAAGATTGCACCATTGCACTCCAGCCTGGGTGACAGAGCACAACTCCGTCAAAAAAAAAAAAAAAAAAAAGGGTCAGGAGCAGTGGCTCACGCCTGTAATCCCAGCACTTTGGGAGGTGGAGGCAGGTGGATTACGAGATCAGCAGATCCAGAACATCCTGGCTAATACAATGAAACCCCGTCTCTACTAAAAATACAATAAATTAGCACCTGTAGTCCCAGCTACTTGGGAGGCTGAGGCAGGAGAATCGCTTGAACTTGGGAGGTGGAAGTTGCAGTGAGGTGAGATCATGCCACTGCACTCCAGCCTGGGTGACAGAGTGACACTTTATCTAAAAAAAAAAAAAAATTAACTGGGTCTGGTGATGTGCGCCTGTAATCCCAGTTACTGGAGAGGCTGAGGCAGGAGGATCAGTTAAGCCTGGGAGGTCGAGCCTGCAGAGAGCTGTGATAGGCAGCCTGGGTGACAGAGCATGACCCTGTCTCAAAACAAAACAAAACATGATTTTTATGGAGTTGAGCTCAACGTTCGCATGCACATAAAGAGCCGAAGCTGGAGATTTCAAATAAATATCTGGCTTCTGCAGGCTGCCTGGAGTGAAGTGAGAGTGAGGCTTTGGTCACCCAGCCTGGAGTGCAGTGGTGCGATCACAGCTTGCTGCAGCCTTGACCTCCTGGGCACTAGCAGTCCTCCCACCTCAGCTTCCGGAGTTGCTGGGACCACAGGCCTGTGCTGCTATGTCCAGCTAATTTTACTTATTTATTTATTTAATTGTTTGTTTATTTATTTAGAGACGGAGTCTCTGTTGCCCAGGCTGGACTGCAGTGGCACAATCTTGGTTCACTGCAACCTCCGCCTCCCAGGTTCAAGCAATTCCAGTGCCTCAACCTCCTGAGTAGCTGGATCACAGGCATGTGCCACCGTGCCCGGCTAATTTTTGTATCCCTAGGGAAGATAGGGTTTTGCCATGTTATCTAGGCTGGTCTCGAGCTCCTGGGCTTAAGCGACCCACCTACCTGGGCCTCCCAAAGTGCTGGGATTACAGGTGGGAGCCACTGCGCCCGGCCACAGCTGTTGTTTTCTCACTGGCTTGAGAATTGTTTCTCTCAGGCTGGTCAAGGTTATGATAGTGTGTGTGCTGTGTGCACATGTGTGTGGTCAGATTCCATTTTTCTAATGCAAAGTTTCTATTTGGGTATCTGCTGTTTAATTTTTCAAGGATTTTTTTTTTCCCGGTTGCTAAGGAAAGTGCATTAAATTTTATCTTTGCATCCTGTAGAACTGTTTGTGAAATAATACACAGCCAGAGGGATGATTGGCTGAGAAAACAGATAGGAAGGAAGTTGGGGGAGGGGGCAGGGATTTCTATGTGAGAACCAAGAAACACCTTTGATCTTTAGGTTTCAAAGTGGGAATCTCAAGGTGAAGTGGGAGTGGAATTAGGAGTAAACCCAAGACGACTGACTGGGCAGTTCCTCCTGGCAGCCACGGAATGGTTCCGTGGCCTGAGATCGGTGATATCTCAGAGGGGGTTGTTGTCTTTGACTTAGACGAGTTCCAAGAAGCAGAAGTTCGTGAGCCAAACATGAGGTGATTTTCTGGTGGGGTACAAGGGCTGGAAGAGGGGCCAGTTCTTAACCATAAATCCCTTTCCATGCCCAAGGCCAAGCTCCTGTAAGTAACTGTTTTCTTTCTTTTCCTTCCTTCCTTCCTCCCTCCCTCCCTCCTTCCCTCCTTTCTCTTTCTTCCTTTCTCTTTCTCTCTTTGTTTCTTTCTCTTCCTTTCCCTCCCTCCCTCCCTCCTTCCCTCCTTTCTCTCTTTTTTCTTTCTTTTTCTTTCTCTTCCTTTCCCTCCCTCCTTCCCTCCTTTCTTTGTCTCTCACTCTTTCTCTTCCTTCCTTCTTCCTTCCTTTCTTCCTTTCCTCTTTCTTTCTCCTTCCTTCCTTCCATCCTTCATCAGACAAGGTCTCACTCTGTCCCCTAGGCTAGAGTGCGATGGCACAATCATAGCTCACTGCAGCCTCAAACCCTGTGCTCAAGTGATCCTCCTGCCTCAGTCCCTCAAGTAGTTTTTAAACTTGTTTGTAGACATGGGTCTCACTATATTGCCCAGGCTTGTCTCAAACTTCTGGTCTCAAGGAATTGTCCTGACTCAGCCTCCCAAAGTGCTGGGATTACAGGCGTGAGCCTCTGCCCTGGCCCACTCTCCTTTGTTTAGCCAGGCTAGGGGGACATAAGTGGAGAGACTCATATTTACTTGAGTTGCTTGCTTTATTCTCTGTGTGATAATTTCCTTCTTTCCAACTTCTTCATGCCCTCCTCAGCCTCTTCTCGGCTTCTGTGTGTGGGTGAAGGGGCTTCACTACACTTCTGCTTTGGGTCTCATTCATTTTATTTTTTTGTTTTGTTTTGTTTTGTTTTGAGACGGAGTCTCACTCTGTTGCCCAGGCAGCAGAATACAGTGGCACCATCTCAGCTCACTGCAACCTCCTCCTCCCAGGTTCAAGCGATTCTCCTGCCTCAGCCTTCCGAGTAACTGGGATTACAGGTGCCTGCCACCATGCCCCGCTAATGTTTGTATTTTTAGTAGAGATCCGGTTTCATCATGTTGGCAAGTCTGGTCTCCAACTCCTGACCTCAGGTGATCTGCCTGCCTCGGCCTCCCAAAGTGCTGGGGTGACAGGTGTGAGCCACCGCACCCGGCTGTGGGTCTCATTCATTTTACTTGCAGCCCAAATCCACTGGCAGTGCAGGTTCCCAATCATTCTCGGTGTTACATGATCACAGGCCTCAGAGAGCAGTGCACCCAATGGCCCTCCAATTATGGTTTCTGTAGGAGGCTATTAAATCTTGATTTGTGAGAGGAAAATTGGGGATTTTGTGTTTTTCCTTTTAGACTTGAGTGTTCTGTTACCGTGGGTGAGCTCTTCTAGAAACTTCCAAGCGGTTTCAAAGGGCATTTAGGTGTCATCAGGAAGTGTGGTTATTTGACGACGTGATATTTGGGCTTTAGAAAAACAGCGTGTCACCTGTTTTATTTATTCCTTGATGACTTTTTTTTTTTTTTTGAGATGGAATCTCACTCGGCTGCCCAGGCTGGAGGGCTGTGGCACAATCTCTGCTCACTGAAACCTCCTTCTTCCGGGTTCAAGCAATTCTCGTGCCTCAGCCTCCCCAGTAGCTGGGATGACAGGTGCCCGCCACAGTGGGGACAAACACTGTTTTCCCAAGAATGCATCAAAGAGGGGGGAAAAAAAAACTAGAGTTGCTTGGTTCACACTTTGCATTCCATCGTTTAATCCTGAGGTCAGCAACCTTTTTGACACCAAAGGACTGGTTTAGTGGAATGGAAGACCGTCTCCAGAGACAGCACAGTGCGGGTGGGGGGATGGTTTCGGGATGATTCCAATGTGCTACATTTATTCTGCGCTTTTTTTTCTATTATTATTACATTGTAATATACAATGAAATAATTATACAGCTCACCATAATGTAGCATCCATGGGAGCCCTCAGCTTGTTTTCCTGCAAATAGACGGTCCCATCTGGCTGTGGTGGGTGACAGTGACAGATCATCAGGCATTAGAGTCTCATAAGGATCAAGCAACCTAGATCTCTCGCATGCACAGGTCACAGTATGGTTCACGCATGCGCAGTTCACAATAGCGTTCACGCTCTTACACTGCTGATCTGACAGGAGGCACAGCTCAGGTGGCGACGTGAACAATGTGAACAATGAACAATGTAGATACAGAGGAAGCTTCGATCGCTGGCCCGCTGCTCACCTGCGGCCCGGTTCCTGACTGCCTGGTTTGAAACCAGACTAGGCAACATGGCAAAACCCCATCTGCACAACAAATACAATAATTAGCTGAGTGTGGATCACAATTGTGTGCCTGTAGTCCCAGCTACTTGAGAGTCTAAGGTGGGAGGATGGAGTGAGCCCAAGAGGTTTATTCCTTGATGACTTTTTTTTTTAAGATGGCGTCTCACTCTGCCGCCCAGGCTAGAGTGCAGTGGTGCAATCTCTGCTCACTGAAACCTCCTCCTCCCGGGTTCAAGCAATTCTCCTGCCTCAGCCTCCCAAGTAGCAGGGATTACAGTGTGCCACCACACCCAGCTAATGTTTGTATTTTTTAGTAGAGACAGGGTTTCACCATGTTGGCCAGGCTGGTCTTGAACTGCTGATCGCAAGTGATCCATCCGCCTTGGCCTCCCAAGTGCTGGGATGACAGGCGTGAGCCACCGCATCCAGCCTTCCTTGATGACTCTTTTGAGTCGTTTCCTTTTGGGAAAGAGGTGAATGCAGGGTTGATGGGAATGTGGAGAGACTGTGGATTCAGATGCAAATGCACACATACCATGTGGCCATGGTCTTCCTGGACTCAGCTGTGGAATCCTGGAGGGCAGTTTCTGCCTCCTGTGCAGCTGCAGTGAGTTATGATCAAACCCACTAGGCTCCAGCCTGGGTTACAGAATGAGACACTGCCTCTCAACTCCCTGGGTGGGAGGGGGAGGTGTGGGGAACCCCTGGTTGAATCCATCCAACCCTGTCTTCCCCATGAAATACAGAAAGTTGTGAGTGATGTTTTGTGCATCATCCCCTCCAGAACTCAAGTCAGCCCAAGGGGCCGCAGTGGTTCTCTTCTGCACATGGGGAAACTGAGGCACATAAAGCAGAGTCACGTGACCAGGAAGTAGCTGTGTCTGCTTGAAACTCAGGTCTGTCTGATGTCATGATTTCTTGCACTCCACATGCTGGTGATTGAAGTTGTGGCTCGCAGGTCTGATGGGAGAGTCTCAGGCAGTGTCTCACTCTGTCACCGAGGCTGCAGTGCCGTCATGGGATCATAGCCCACTGCAACTTTGACTAATCCATCCTCCTACCTCAGACTCCTGAGTAGCTGGAACTACAGGTGTGCACCACAATGCCCTCCTAACTTTCGTATTATTTGTAGAGTTGGGGAGGTCTTGCCATGTTGCCCAGGCTGGTCTTGAACTCAAGTGATCCTCTGGCCTCAGCTTCCCAAAGTGCTGGGATTACTGGCATGAGACAGCCACTGCAGGAGGCCAAGAGAGCAGATTTGGACAATGTAAAATTTCTCTGGACTCCTCCTACTGTCCCCATCTTAGGCCTGGCTGCTGTGGGACTGACAGGCACTGCTGGCTGTTCATCTCTTCCTTAGCTTGATTGCATAACAGAGATGAGGAAGGAAGGCAAGAACTCAGAAAGTTGGCATTTGGCTCTCTGGTTGTTCAATACAAGAAAGTAGCACGTTGGCTTTTATAGAATAAACTTCTGAGGAAATTAACAACCCAGATATTTCAGCCCCCTGTGAACTTGCTTGGAGCATGGTAGCAATTTGCAACGAAATGTTCTTACAGGCCCAGTGCTGAGATCTCTCTGTCTACCCTTTAGGCTGTGGAACGGTCTGTTCTAACCATCAGGTTGTATCTGGAGCTCAGATACCTACCTGACACTCTGTAGGAGCTCAGATCTGTTGACAGAGGCCACTAGAGGATTCTAGAGGATGGGACTAGCAACTGGAGGTGTTTTGCTGTCTAGCAACCTTTTTCTTTTTTTTTTTTTTTTGAGATGGAGTTTCACTTTTGTCACTCAGGGTGGAGTGCAGTGGTACAATCTTGGCTCACTGTAACCTCCGCCTCCCGGGTTCAAGTGATTCTCCTGCCTCAGCCTCCCGAGTAGCCGGGATTGCATGCGCCTCTCATCACACCCAGATAATTTCTGTATTTTTAGTAGAGATGGAGTTTTATCGTGTTGGCTAGGCAGGTCTTGAACTCCTGACCTCAACTGATCTGCCCACCTTGACTTCCCAAACTGCCAGGATTACAGGCGTGAGCCACCATGCCCGGCTCTACCCATCTTTCTTACATGATGACATCCAGCAGCCAGTCTGATAGGGAAGCATCATTTGTCTTTATTTTCCTTCTTGCATTTTCCCCACAGAGGTGCCAGGGCTCAGTAGCATAAATCCAGGTGGAGCCGGGAAGTTCCAGGTGTCTGGGCTGTTTGCTCCGGTGGACAAAGAAAGTGGAGCTGATTAGCCAGTGAAGTCTGAGGATCCAGAGGGAAACTTACTCCTTTCTCTTGTTAAAATACACATGGGCAAGAAATGGACCTTACCCCCAATCAGAGAACTTCACAGTTTTTTCTAATAGAATAGCAATGTCTGAAGTGTATACACAGGGGGTGCCTGCCCTGGGTAAAGAAGGCCATGAGGCTCCTGGCATGGAGATCACACACACAGCCTCTCGTAACTTCTAGAGTGGAAAATAAAGCAGTCATTCCAGGCCACGTGCTGTGGCTCACAGCTGTAACCCCAGCAGATTGGGAGGCCGAGGTAGGTCGATCACCTGAAGTCAAGACTTCAAGTCCAGCCTGGCCAACATGGTGAAACCCTGTCTTTACTAAAAATACAAAATAAAATAAAATTAGCTGAGCATGGCGGTGGGCACCTGTAATCCCTGCTACTCAGGAGGCTGAGGCAGGAGAATTGTTGAACCTGGGAGGTGGAGGTTGCAATGAGCGAGGAGCCTGTAGTCCCAGCTACGTGGGAGGCTAAGGCAGAATTCTTTGAACCCGGGAGGTAGAGGTTGCAGTGAGCCAAGATTGCACTACTGCACTCCAGCCTGGGTAACAAGAACAAAACTCTGTCTCAAAAAAAAGGAAGAAAAAAGAAATTAGAGCAGTCATTTTGGCTTTTAGGAACCCACAGAATCAGGAAATAAGCTACAAGTTGTCTCCCTTTTGTCATGATGGC
This sequence comes from Cacajao melanocephalus, assembly GCA_963573385.1. Classification (NCBI taxonomy): domain Eukaryota; kingdom Metazoa; phylum Chordata; class Mammalia; order Primates; family Pitheciidae; genus Cacajao; species Cacajao melanocephalus. The sequence continues at coordinate 31,969 of CAUYLG010060867.1, read as the reverse complement.
ATTTGAAATAGGTGCATTTCCGTCTGACTCGCGATTCTGTTTCATGACGCCCCTGCAGACATTCAGTACATTCTCAGGTGGACTTGTGTCCTTCAGGAGTTGAGGAAATTTTCTCCATTCCCTGTCCCTGTCCTTAGACTCTGCCAGCTCATGCATGCAGCAGCTCCCAGGAAACCGTCAACCTGTGCACGTTCAAAACCACCATATCCTTGTTACTGAAAAGACATCAGTCATGTGAGCTGAACTTTCTTATGGTTGAGACTGTCCCCAGGGAAACCCGCCTTGCAATTCAGACCCTCCTCGGAGATCACTCCAAACTCTCTCATCCTGTTGCCACTTCCTTGTTCCCATGGAGGCTGCGGTTCTCTCTCTCTCTCTGCCACTTGGAAATTGTCAAATTGTCATGCCTAATTCCAAAAATGACACAGAAAACTTAAACACGTGGCTAAATTTGAACAGAGAAAAATAAGCCAAGAATTCAAAGGCACAAGGCATTTTCAGGGAGAGAGGGAGAGCTTTAGCATTGTTTGAAGGGATGATCTTTTTTTTTTCTTTTTTCTTTTTTTTAATTATACTTTAAGTTCTGGGGTACATGTGCAGATCGTGCAGGTTTGTTCCATAGGTATATACGTGCCATGGTGGTTTGCTGCATCCATCCCCCCGTCATCCATATTAGGTATTGCTCCTAATGTAGCCCTCCCCAATCCCCCCAACCCCTACTATCCCTCCCAGAGCCCCCCACCCCCAGACTGGCCCTGGTGTGTGATGTTCCCCTCCCTGTGTCCATGTGTTCTCATTGTTCAACACCCACTTATGAGTGAGAACATATGGTGTTTGCTTTTCTGTTCTTGTATCAATTTGCTGAGAATGATGGTTCCAGCTTCATCCATGTCCCCGCAAAAAACATGAACTCATCCTTTTTTGTGGCTGCATAGTATTCCATGGTGTATATATGCCACAATTTTCTTTATTTAGTCTATCTTTGGTGGGCATTTGGGTTGGTTCCAAGTCTTTGCTATTGTGAACAGTGCTGCAATAAACATACGTGTGTATGTGTCTTTATAACTGAATGTTTCATAATCCTTTGGGTATACACTCAGTAATGGGATTGCCGGGTCAAATGGTATTTCTAGTTCTAGATCTGAAGGGATGTTCTTTAACGAGTTGAGGGTCACCTAGAATAGAATGAAACTGTGGAGAGCAAATTGTTGGAAATCCAAGGAGAAACCTCGGAGAAGATGCCAACACAGACTTGATCTTGTAGATGAGACGCAGGTAAGAAAAAGTTTGGATAACATGGTTAATGAGATTGTGGTAACAGATGGGACTGAACTTTGCACTCTGCAAACAATGTACATTTTAAAGTGCTCTTGGAATATTTAGAAAAATTAATCATCTGTTAAATCTGAGGAAAAAAAAAACCCAAATGAATGCATTCCAAAAAAGCGGACATTGTACTGGCTGTAATCTCTGGCTGCAAGTAAGCATAACTGAAAATTAATTTTTAAAAGCTTAACTGAACAACCGTGCAAGAGAGACTCCTACCACTTGATAACTGAAAAGAAAATAAAACCCAAAAAAACAAAAACAAAAAAAACCCAAAAGGGCCGGGAATGGTGGTTCACATCTATGATCCCAGCACTCTGGGAGGCCAAGGAGGGCAGATCACCTGAGGTCAGGAGTTTGAGACCAGCCTGGCCAACATGGTGAAACCCCAACTCTACCAAAAACACAAAAATTAGCCGAGCGTGTTGGCACATCTGTAGTCTCAGCTAATTGGGAGGCTGAGGCAGGAGACTCGCTTAAGCCCGGGAGGCGGAGGTTGCAGTGAGCCGAGATCGCACCATTGCACTCTAGCCTGGGCAACAAGAGCTAAACTCCGTCCAAAAAAAAGAAAAACCAAAAAACCAACCCATAAGTCTTAAGTTGGAGTGCTGCAAGAATAACACTATTTTAAGATGACAACGATGTGGCCATGGAGACAAAGGCAGAAGTTTAAATGATTACAGAGAAAATTTGCTTGACATTTTATTGTGAAAATATAGAGAGAAATCACATAAATGAGATGATGAATATTGGAAATAATAAATTAGCACAGACAAACTGAGTAGAAAACAGATAGAACTGACAAAGTAAAAAAGCTGAATCTTTTAGAGTTATGCTGCTCACGAGGGTGGCCCCAACCCATGTGAAAATTAAATTACAAATTCATTTTCTCAGTCACAGAAGCCAAGTTCCCAGTGCTCAGTGGATGGTTAGTGACTACTGAATTGGACAGTATAGATACAAAACTTTTCCATCACTGGGCCGGGCGTGGTGGCTCATGCCTGTAATCCTAGCACTATGAAGCTGAGGCAGGCAGATCATGAGGTCAGGAGTTCAAGACCAGCCTAGCTAACATGGTGAAACCCCATCTCTACTAAAAATACAAAAATTAGCCAGGCATAGTGGCGGGTGCCTATAATCCCAGGTGCTTGGGTGGCTGAGGCAGGAGAATTGCTTGAACCTGGGAGGCGGAGGTTATAGTGAGTGAGATCACGCCATTGCACTCCAGCCAGCCTAGGCAACAAGAGCAAGACTCCATCTCAGAAAAAAAAAGAACTTTTCTATCACTGTATCACTGCTGTAAGTTTGTTGGACGGTGCTGTTTTAGAGGGAAGAATCAATAAAATAGAATAACTAAGACAAAGGAGGAGGAGAGAACAAATGTTGTATATAAAATTAAGAATGAAAACAGGCATAATTTATTGTTGATTGATTGAGACAGAGTCTTACTTGGTTGCCCAGGCCAGAGTGCAGTGGTGTGATCCCCGCTCACTGCAATGTCCATCTCCTGGGTTCAAGTAATTCTCCTGCCTCAGCCTTCAGAGTAGCTAGGATTACAGGCACACACTATCATGCCTGGCTAATTTTTGTATTTTTAGTAAAGAAGGGGCTTCACCCTGTTGGCCAGGCTGGTCTGGAACTCATGACTTCAGGTGATCTGCCCACCTTGGCCTCCCGAAGTTCTGGGATTAAAAACAGATGTCATTTAAATCCATAGAAAATTGTAAACAGAGCTCTACTAACAATTTTGGAAATATTTAAAAAAAAAACAAAAAACTTCATTTACTGATTTAAGCGTTACTTTTATTTAGTTGGTTTCTCTTTACCAGAAATTGAGGCTCTGAATTTGCCTCAGAGAACAGCTATGCCTATCTCTCATAAGCTGCACTCTCTCATTATCAGTAATTTCTAAATAGCCTATAAAATTTATATGGACTCCAAAAGCAGGAAACATAAATAAGTTGAAACTCAATAACCTTTAAAAAGTTACTCCTGTACTAAATTGCATAAAATGTCTATTACCTACGTGAATGAGAAAAACAAACAAAAAACTTCCAAAACGTCCCCAACAAGCAGGGTTTTTTGCACCTTACCACGCGTAGCTTTCTGGAGCAAGCCAGGTGGTTTGAGGTGTGACTTGGCAACCACAAACACAACCATTTTTTATGTAGAAGTGTTTTTTTTTTTTGTTTTTGTTTTTCTTTTTTTTGAGACAAGGTCTCATTGTGTTACCCAGGCTGGAGTATAGTGGCATGATCCTAGCTCACTGCAGCCTCAACTTCCTAGGCTCAAGCAACCCTCCTGCCTCAGCCTCCCAAGTAGCTGGAACTACACTCATGTGTCATTATGCCCAGCTAATTTTTATTACTATTATTATTTTTAAAAGAGACGAGGTCTTGCTATGTTGCCCAAGCTGGTCTTGAACTCCTAGGCTCAAGAAATCCTCCCACCTCAGCCTCCAAAGAGCAGCCTCTATATCTTGAACTCCACACCTCAAACCCAGATTGTCCACATCTGAGCACCTGTCTTTCAGTTTGCTGTTTCTCTCACGAGTCGTATCCAGTTGCCCCAGGTGGAAACTTGGGCATGATCCAGTAGATAAGTCCCAACAACTCCACCTCCCTGATGGCTTCAGAAGCCAGCCTCTTCTTTTCTGTTTCCTCTGCCTCTCACTTTCCTCATCCATCTACCATAACCCAGAAAAGTGAACCCCAAGTATGAATCTGATGATGTTCTTTCTGCCTGGTATCTTTCTTTGGCATCTCCGTTGGGGTAAAGTCCAAGCCCCTTGGCTCCCCGTCTTTCTTCTCTGGTCTAATCTTCTGTTCCTCTCACCCTGTACTTTGCCCTTCATCAACTCTGAACTGTTTATAGTTCTCTGAACACAGCCTGAGTGATTCACACATTTGCATGTACTGTTCCTCCCCTGCTGTGATAAAGCAACAGTCACCTAACCTCCCCAACCCTGTGGCATTTTTTTTTTCTATAAGATTTATTATGAACCTACTGTGTATATGGCTCTGGGATGTCATAATAAGCAAGACAGACACCATCCTTCCCTTCATGGGGCGTATGTGTCTTGTGCATACTAGAAGGGCAGGGACAGGGTCTCCATCCATTTCTGCATTCCAATGCTAAGAGGGTGCCTGATCTGGGTGGCCTGGAGTAGGGAACAGGTAAACATAACTCACAGTGTAATGCCGTGTTACAGCCAGGCAGGGAATCTCAGGCCTGTGATCACAACACATTGGGAAGCCAAGGTGGGCGGACTGCTTGAAGCCAGGAGTTTGAGACCATCCTAAGCAACACAGAGAAATCCCCCCACCCCCACGCCTACAAAAAAGGAAAAAAAAAAAAAAAAAAAAAAAAAAGCTGTGCGCAGCGCACACACCTGTAGTCCTAGCTCCTTAGGAGGCTGAGGTGGGAGGATCACTTGAGCCCAGGGGTCCTAGAGTGCAGTGAGCTATGATGGCACCATTGCACCCCAGCTTTGGCCACAGATTAAGACCCAGTTAAAAAAACAAAACAAAACAAAACAACACCAAACCAAATCAAACAACCCCCCCCCACCACCACCCCGCTAAATTCCGTGATATCACACCCTGTCCCAGTCTCTCTGGGAGACCTGGGTTCAAGTTCTGGCAGAGCTGGTTGTTGGCAAAGTAGCCCTTCTATGCCTCAGTTTCTTCAACCCTAAAGGGGATGATTGTTTGAATAACTGAGTTAATATGACCTCACAGATGAATTGGACCATGTGTGCTGCAAACAGAATACACATTTTAAAGTGTATTCAGGCTGCGGCAGAGGCTCATGCCTGTAATCCCAACACTTTGGGAGGCTGAGGCAGGAGATCACTTGAGGCCAGGAGTTCTAGACCAGCCTGTGCAACATGGTGAGTCCCTATGTCTACAAAAAAAATAGAAAAAATTAGCCAGGCATAGTGATACACGCCTGTAGTCCCAGCTACTCGGGAGGCTGAAGTGGGAGGATGGCTCGAGCCCAGGAATTTGAGGCTGCAGTGAGGGATGATCACGCCACTGCACTCCAGCCTGGGGCGACAGTGAGAACCCCTGCCCCCCCCCCCCGCCAAAAACAAGTGTATTTATAGGGGTGAATGTTAAATGAGAATGTGCACTTGCTGCCTTGGTTTACTGGAACTGCAAATTCATTGGGGACACACAAGTTTTCAAATGCATGGGGAACACTGGGCTGGAGGTCACCCCAAAAACGTAGCCTGTGGATTTTAAGAATGTATTTGTGAGTATGGTTCTCGTTTTTCTGGGCGAGTAGTGGGTGAGAATACAGGATGCACTGGCCCGGGGAGTCCAGAGATGCGGACCCTCCCCGCTGCAATGTGGGGAATTTTGCTGTGTGACCCTCCCGAGGGAGGCCTGGGGTCAGGGCGCCCCTCGGCCGTCCCAGGCGCTGCCACGCAGTGACCCGATCTCCTCCCGGGCACACGCCCAGCGCCGCGTGCAGCCTCAGCCACCCCGGTGCATGCTTGATGCGCCCTTGCTCGCTCGGTTTCTCCTTTTCCCTAGCTGCTTCCAAAGTTCCAACCGTGGCAGGCTCGCCCTGCAGGGTCTGCAGCCACGAGGGGCCCTCCCAAGGCGCCTCTTCCTTCGGCCCCAACCGCCTGGCGGCGGCCACTATCAGACAGCGAGTCGCGGTAGTTGGCCCCCCCCCCCAACCCCAGCACACCCGGGAGGCGGGGCCCACGCTGCGGTAGCACGCCCGCCCATTGGCTGAGCGCGAGGGCGGCTCTGCGGCCGCCGCCACTGCCCGGCCTGGATTCCCCGGAGCGGAGCGCGCCCCGGCCTTTGTGCTGCGCGAAGGCCTCTGGCTCGAGGGGGCGGGGCCTTGACTGCCCAGGGTTCCCTTCCCCGTCCCGGTGGACACACACACACTTGCAGACACACACGCCCATAATGGACACACACTCCCACTCCCACACTCCCGCCATGGGGACACACACACACACACACAGTCCCGCATTCCTACTCTGGAACTGACCAATCCTGGGGCCCTTCTAGCGAAGTAGCTGGGAGGCCCCTGGGACCCCATCTCTTTCCGGGCCTCTACGTGCGCGGTATTTCTCCGAAGACATCCGCGGCATGCAGAGGGTCCACAGGGACTCACTCTCTTCCGACTCACTCGCTCGCTGGCCTACTGATTCACTCTCTCGGAAAGAGCAAGCCTGCGGCCCCCAAAGCGGGAAGGCCCGAGGGACTCTGTTCCCTTTGTAGCCTCTGCCCGCGCCGTAGGTCTCTAAAGAGCTGCGCAGTTGGATTCTAAAGGCCTCTGCGCGCCTTGGGCGGTATTGTCAGGCGAGGAAAAGGGGCGCTTCCACGCTTCAAGGACACGCGCTCCTGTGGTCCTCGCTGCTGACCACCCAGCTGTCAAAAGTTCACGCCTTTGCCTGCCCCCAACCCCTGCCCCTCCGCCATTAAATCATTTACTAGATTCCAAGGAGAGGAATTTGGCTCCGGGGACTCGAACCTCTGAGGTCAGGGTCCGGGGCAAGTGTGGGAGAGAAAGGCCTTGAATGGAAACAAAATAAATTACTTTAAGGAGTTTATAAAATTCACACTCATAGGGACAGCCGCGGAGCCCTGTGGTGAATGTACTAGCAGGCCCATGACGCAACTGTTCCGTTTGGAAATTTCTGGAAAGCAGTAGTTTTTGAATCATAAATCTTGAGTGTTTTTTTCTCTTTTTTTTTTTTTAAACGACAGGCTCTGGAAAGAATGTAACAAAATGTTACTAACATATGTGAGACTATGGAATCATTTAATGGTGGTTTCTGTGTTTTCTGTTTTGTTTTTACCACATACCTTCTTAATTAAGGAAAACCCAAACTGATTTCACCTTAAAAAGGAGGCAAAGAAAAAAGTGTCAAGAGTGACTGCATTTTTCTTCGCAAGTCATTTAACAACACAGCGCTGCATCTCATCTGCTATTTTTCTGGCTTTTAACCTTGCTTTGGATAAATTGGTCGCTTTTTGTTTTGATGTAGTTTCAAGCTTACAGAAAAATTGCAAGATTATATCTAGATTGATCAGTTGTTTACCTTTTATCCTACTTGTTCTATTACCTCTCTAATATATATATATGCACACACCTTATATACATTTATTTCCCTGAACTATTTGAGTCAGTTGCAGGCATGATATATATAGCTTAATTCTTCAGTGGATATTTCCTAAGAATAAGAAAGTTCTCAGGCCGGGCGCAGTGGTTCACGCCTGTAATCCCAGGACTTTGGGAGGCTGAGGCAAGCGGATCACCTGAGGTTGGGAGTTCGAGACCAGCTTGGCCAACATGGAGAAACCCTGTCTCTACTAAAAATAAAAAATTAGCTGGGTGTGGTGACGTGGGCCTGTAATCCCAGGTACTCAGGAGGCTGAGGCTGGAGAATCTCTTGAACCTGGCAGGCAGAGGTTGCGGTGAGCCGAGATCGCGCCATTGCACTCCAGCCTGGGCAAGAAGAGTGAGACATAGTCTCAAAAAAAAAGAAAGAAAACAAAATTAGTTCTCTTATACAGGGTACTGGCACCATGGTCAAAATCAGGAAATTAATATTGACAGTCTTTTGATCCAATGTGCTGGGATTATGGGCATGAGCCACCGCACCTGGTTAGCAAAGACGATTTTAAGATAATCTTTGTAAAAGTGCTCACCGATGGCTGTCAGCTGTTTTACGCAGTCATTATTAGAATATTTGGGAGTAGAATCATGTAACTGATCAATAAGATTGTTTATTGTCTAGCAGAGGCTTTTAAAAAATGTATTTCCAGGCTGGGCATTACAGCTTTTACCTATAATCCAAGTTTATACCTATAATCCGAGCTTGAGGAGAGCAGATCACTTGAGCCTAGGAGTTTGAGACCAGCCTGGGCATTATTGGGAGACCTCATCTCTACCAAATATATATGTATATACATACCAAAATTAGTCGAGCATGGTGGTGGGGACCTGTAATCCCAGCTACTCAGGAGGCTGAGGCAGGAGAATTGCTGGAACCCAGGAGGCAGAGGTTGCAATGAGCTGAGATTACACTATTTCACTCCAGCCTGGGTGACAATGAGATTCCATCTTAAAAAAGAAAAATCATCCATGTTGTTATGGGATGAGCATTTAATTTCTTTTTATTGCTAAGTGGTGTTTCCTTGTATGGATGTGCCAGTTTATCCACTCCCCAGCTGAGGGACATTTGAGCTGTTTCTCATTCTGAGTGATTATGAATGCAGCTATTATCAGCATTCAAGTACAGGTTTTTGCATAAACACATGTTTCCATTTTACCTGGGTACAACCCTAGGAATGAGATTTCCAGGTTGTGTGGTAAGGATAAGAAGCATATGCTTAACTTTATTTTTATTTTATTTATTTATTTTTGAGACCGAGTCTCTCTCGATTGCCCAGGCTGGAGTGCGGTGGTGCAATCTCAGCTCACTGCAGCCTCTGCCTCCTGAGTTCAAGCGATTCCCCTGCCTCGGGCTCCAAACTAGCTGGCGTTACAGGAGTGCACCACCACGCCTGGCTGCGTGTTGTATTTTTAGTAGAGACTCCTGAGCTCACGTGATCCTCTGGTCTCTGCCTCACAGCATGCAGGGATTACAGGTGTGAGCCACCGTGCCGGCCCATATGCTTAACTTTATTTTTATTTTATTTTATTATTATCATCATTTTGAGATCAAGTTTCGCTCGTCGCCCAGGCTGGAGTGCAATAGCACCCAGTGATCTGTGCTCACGGCGATCTCCACCTCCTGGGTTCAGGCGATTTACAGTTTCAGCCTCCCGAGTAGCTGGCACTACAGGCACCCGCCACTATGCCCGGCTAATTTTGTATTTTTAGTAGAGATGGGGTTTCACCATGTTGGCCAGGCTGGTCTCAAACTCCTGACCTTTGGTGATCTGGCCGCCTTGCCCTCCCACAGTGCTGGATTACAGGCGTGAGCCACTGTGCCTGGTCCGTATGCTTAACATTATAAGAAACTGCCTGGAACAGTGATTGACACCTGTGAGCACAACGTGAGGCCAAGGTGGGAGGATCTCTTGAGGTCAGGTTCGAGACTAGTCTGGGCACCATAGCCAGACTCCATCCCTACAAAAAATTACAAAAATGCGAGCTGGGTGGGCTGGCCCATCCCTGTAATCCAGCTACTTTAGAGCTGGGGCCACACAATGAGAAAAAGAGAGAGAGAGAGAGAAGGAAAGAAAGAACGGACTGCTTGGGCAACACAACGAGAAAGGAAGGAAGGAAAGAAGGAAGGAAGAAGGAATCACCAAAGAAAGAGAGAGAAAGAAAGAGAGAGAGAAGAAAGAAAGATAAAAATCGTCAAAGAAAGAGAAAGAAAGAACGAAAGGAGAGAGAAATAAAAATTGCCAAAGAAAGAAAAAGAGAAATTGCCAAACTGTATTCCAAAGAAAGAAAGAAAGAGAGAAATGGCCAAACTGTTTTCCAAAGCAGCCATCCCATTTGTATTCCCACTATATATGTCTCTTTCCCTTCTCCACAAATGAATTAGACTCTTTAGACATCATGGTTCACCTTGATGTTTTTCAAGTGAATGCTATCTGAGTAGCGATTCCAACTTCACAATGCACAGAGCAATCTCCATTTCCACAGCTGCATCTGATTCCACCTCCTTGACCCACAGGAATTTATTTACCCAGTCTTCTATGTTGGATCTTTACATTGTTTTCTGTCTTTTGCTCTTGTAAACACAAATGACTCAGGTCTGACAGGGCAAAGAATATCCCCGTCCAGGCATCAACATGTACATTGCCTCTGTTGTCTGCAGGGTAATTCCAAGGAGCAGAAATACTGCTTCAAATTGCACTTGCCTCTCAGTGCAACGTTCCTTCCTTTTCTCTGAACCGAAAAGCAAAGGAAGCTTTGCTCCCTGAAGCAAACTGGTGTTTCTATGGATCCCTCTGTCTGGGGAAGGTGTCTTTTAGTGGGGACATCGGGACATTGTTTTGCCTTGGGTGGGTCCACCAGAGGACTCTGACAGCGATCTCCTTTTCCCTCCATCGATGTATTTAGCTTTGAGTCTCTGATCTTCTCAGCAGTGTATAGTGAAAAAGCCACCAGCAGGTGAATGTTTCAGGAAGGTGATGATCATTTCTGTTTGCTCACCCAGGAGCTTTTGGGATGTTTAGGGAGCACTGGGGGGAAATTGGGACCAGCAGCCCAAGGTAGCTCTGAAGGGGAGAAGACGGATGGATACGGAACTTGCATTTTTGGAGAGAGGAGGTCTGGGGAGATGTTCCCTACACACACAGCATGCATGTGCGTGCAGTGGTGAAGCAGTGACAGCTCCCAGGTGCTTGGCATTTTCCTGAAAGTCTGCCATCTCCCCGGGCAGACACAGCCTGGGCTGCTGACTGTCCCTACCCCAAACCAGAATCTGGGCAGGAACCGCCACTCGGGCTTGATAAGTGTCAATGTGGGGGATCAGGTCAGGGACACAGTTAGAGGAAAGTCAACCCCGTCTTCCTCTGGGGCTGGCTCTAATCTTGCATGACTCGTGGCTCTCATACCGTCTTCACTTTGCAGTCTGTCTCCCCAGGAGAAGCCGCCGGTTTGTGGCTATGACATGGGCTGGTGCCATGACCTGGGCTGCGTGTGGCTTTCCCCTTCTTTCCTGCTTTCTTTTCTTTACTTCTTTCTCTCTTACTTCTTTCTTCCTCTCTCTTTTCTGCTATCTTTTCTTCTTTTTCTCTTTCTTTCTCTCTTGTCTTTCTCTTTCTCTCTTCTTTCTCTCTGTGTCTTTCTTTCTTCTTTCTTTCTGTCTCTGTCTTTATTTCTCTCTCCGTTTTTTCTCTATCTTTTCCCTCTCCTTTCTTTCTCTTTTTTCTTTCTGTCTTCTTTCTTTCCTTTTTTCTTTCTCTATCTCCTTTCTTTCTCTTTTCTTTCTTTTGTTCTCTCTTTTCTTCTTTCTTTCTCTATCTTTCCTTATTTCTTTCCTTCTCTTTCTTTCTTTTTGTTTCTTACTTTCTTTCTCCCCCTCCCTCCTTCTTTCTTTTCTCTCTCTCCTTCCTTCCATCCTTCTTTCTTTCTTTTCTCTCTCTTCTTCCTTTCTTTCCTCTTTCTTTCTCTCTCTTTCTTTTCTCTGTCTCTTTCTTCTTTTTAGAGATAACGTCTTTCTCTGTTACCCAGGCTGGAGTGCAGTGGCACAGTCACAGCTCACTGCAGCCTCAAACGCCTGGGCTCAAGCCATCCTCCCACCTCAGTCTCCCAAGTAGCTGGGACTACTGGCATGCGCCATCACACCTGGCTAATTTTTTTTTTTTTTTTTTTTGTAGAGACAGGGTCTGGCTATTTTTGCCTAGGCTGATTTTGAACTGGACTCAAGTGATCCTCCCATTTTGCCTCCCAAAGTGCCATGACGTGCTCAAGCCACTGCCCCTGACAGGCTCGTGATTTTCATGTGGAGTTTTTCACGTTCTCTCCAACAATTCATGTTCAGAGGAACGAGCACGGGGAGCAAGAGTACTTGGGAACATCCAGCACCAGTTTAGAGGACTCCTGCTCAGCTAGGAGGTGCGGTGTATTGGAAAGACCAGCTCCCAACATATCAACGTGGATTTAAGATCTCTCAAAGTGATCATGTGGTCGGTCAAAAAGAAAGAGAGACAAGGAAAAAGTTTTCCTTAAAGCTGGGCCAGGGGAGACACCATGTAAAGCTGCTCTGTGGATGTCTGATCTTCCCCTGAAAACCTCAGTTTTTTATTGTGCTCTTTCAATAGGGGAGGGGGAGCAAGGTTACACAACGTTTCAGTGATAATTATACAAAAAGAATACATTTGCAAAAACTGGTGCAAAAAAAATCACAATGTGATATTATAAAAGCAGAACAACATAAAGATAACTTTCTGTGTGTCAGCATAGAAATTATACACCTTAGCAAGAATAGATGTTAAACATAAACTTGTGATTGTCAGCAAGAGCATATTGGGCTCACAGCTGCAGGGGGAACAGGATCTGACACAGGACAACCAGCCTGACCACAGAGCTGCAAGAGGAGGGGGCTTCATGCAGGCCTGGATGAGCAGTGGGAGAAGAAGGACTTTTACATCCTTATTTCAACCATGGAGACAGACGCCCCTCATGCGTCCATTTATAGGCTCTCCATAAGGGTCACATTCCCTTTCCAGGGCCATAATCAATATGCCTTTCCTGGGAAAGGCATCTGGGTAATGAGCCTCTCCATTACACGTCCGTGTATAGGCTCTCTGCAATGAGAAGCCCATTACGCGCTGTCATCTCTCTCTGGCAGTCAAGCTATGTGGTTAGTCCCTTTCACAGAGTTCCTGTTTTTACCAGAACAGCTCAGCAGAGCCAGAGTTACAAGTTACAGCTCAGCATTTCGCATTATCCTTCATTTTCTCAATTATAATCGATAGAGTAAGTAACAAGCATCGCAAAGCAAATAACTCATTTCGGGGAAACCAAATTCTAAGATAATTTACAGGTTAAAAATCAACAACAATTTCTTCTTGTTATTTCAGACAGCTCAGGTTTTGCCAATTCTTCCAGAAGGCTGGGGTCACTCAATCACCACCAAGGGGTCCACAGTATTCCCAGCAGCAGTGGCCACCCCGAGTGGCTTTCTCTTTCTTTCCTGTCTCTCTCTCTTTATTTCTTTCTTTTTTTTTTTTTTTTTTTTTTTTTGAGATGGAGTCTCACTGTGCCTCTCAGGCTGGCGTGCAGTGGCACAATCTTGGCTCACTGCAACCTCCACCTCCTGGGTTCAAGAGATTCTCCTGCCTCAGCCTCCTGAGTAGCTGAGATTACAGGAACGCGCCACCACACCCGGCTAATTTTTATTTTTAGTAGGGACGGGGTTTCTCCATGTTGGTCAGGCTGGTCTCAAACTCCCAATATCAAGTGATCTGCCCGCCTCAGCCTCCTAAAGTTCTGGGATTACAGGCGTGAGCCACCATGCCCAGCTGAGATTTATCTTTTCTCTGAGATGAAAATAATTTGCAGTATATCTATCTGTAGGTTAGCACTAATTTCCACGAGTCTAGGCCCTAATAGAAATAGTAAAGTAGACCAGGTGTAGTGGGTCACACCTATAATCTCATCACTTTGAGAGGCCAAGGTGGGCAGATCACTTGAAGTCAGGAGTTCAAGACTAGACTGGCCAACATAGTGAAACCCTGTCTCTACTAAAAATACAAAAATTATCCTGGCATGGTGGCAGGTGCCTGTAATCCCAGCTATTCAGGAGGCTGAGGCAGAAGAATCACTTGAACCCCGGGATGCAGAGGTTGCAGTGAGCGGAGATCGTACCACTGTACTCCAGCCTGGACAACAGAGCAAGACTCTTGTCTCAAAAAAAATAAAAATAAGAAAAATAAAATCAATTACAGGTACATTTCACTAGAGCAGGTTGGTGAACTATCTGGCCTATGGCTGGCTTTTATTTATTTTTTACTATTGTATTTTAAGTTGTGGGATACATGTGCAGAACATGCAGGTTTGTTACATAGGTTCACATGTGCCATGGTGGTTTGCTGCACCCATCGACCCATCATCTACATTAAGTATTTCTCCTAACGCTATTCCTCCCCTAGCCCCTCACCCCCCGAAAAGCCCCAGTGTGTGATGTTCCCCTCCCTGTGTCCATGTGTTCCCTTTGTTCAACCCCCACTTATGAGTGAGAACATGCAGTGTTTGGTTTTCAGTTCCTGTGTTAGTTTGCTGAGAATGATGGTTTCCAGCTTCATCCATGTCCCTGCAAAAGATATGAATTCATCCTTTTTTTATATATATAAATAAACTTTTATTAGACCCAGCCATCCCTCTTCATGTACATACGTCTGTAGCTGCTATCACGCATCATGGTGGAGTTGAGCAGTTTCAACAGATACCATGTGTCCTACAAAGCCTCAAGTATTTACTTGTGGTACTTTACAGAAAAAAGTTGACCAACTCCTGTCCTGGAGAATGAAGGAGCTCAGATGGACCTGCCAGACAGGGCTGTAACACAGGACGCAGTCTCACAGGACGCAGTCTCACAGGACTGCAGTCGTCTCGCAGCCTCTGGCCTTGTTTGCAATGGTCGGATAATTTTTCTTCTTCACATTGTCTAGGCCGGAAGGCTTATGTGTTTGAGAGGTTTTGTTAAGGCCATTGATGACCTCTGAAGTGGCTCCAGCCCAGGAAACAAGCCCCTTCCTGTCCTAGTGTGTGTCCTTGCCAGAGCGCTGGGACTCCGTGGGCCCCAGATAATTGTTGTCTGCTTTGTAGATTGCTTCCTTCAATTGAATTTCAGCCCGCAGGTTCCCACAGACAGATCAGCGCTAATGATGTTGATAGTTATGATAATTATAGGTACCCCTTGTAGCTAATTTCTATCAAGCCTAAAAATGTCTGTATCAAAGAATCTGATGTGTTACTGACATCCTGTTTATTTATTCCAACAACTGTAAGAAGGAAACAAGGGACTCTTATTAACAATGCCCTGCTTTTTTTTGGAGATGGAGTCTCGCTCTGTTGCCCAGGCTGGAGTGCAGTGGCACGATCTCGACTCACTGCAACCTTTGCCTCCTGGGTTCAAGTGATTCTCCTGCCTCAGCCTCCCGAGTAGCTGGGATTACAGGTGTGCACCACCACACCTGACTAATTTTTGTATTTTTAGTAGAGATGGGGTTTTACCATGTTAGCCAGGCTGGTTTCGAACTCCTGACCTCAAGTAATTGCCCACCTCAGCTTCCCAAAGTGCTGGGATTATAGGCATGAGCCACTGCTCCCGGCCCCAAGATAATTTTCAAGAGTGATCCGTGCCACAAGGAAAATGTAATGAGATAATGTGTTAGCTCATGAATTGAGAAGGAGGGGTAACTTCTGCTGGGGAGGTCAGGGAAGGTCTGTGTAAGGTGTCAAGACCTGAAGGTGCAAAGGAGCCAGTCATGAGGGGACAAGGGACCAGGGTGCTCCGGCCAGGACAGCTTATTCAAGGTCCTAAGGCAGGGCTGAGCCTGGGTGTGTGTGGGTTGGGGGAGCAGAAAGGAGGCCAGCATGGCTGCTGCCTGGGGTTGAGAGAAGGGCTTGGCAAGACTGGCAGGGATTAGACCCACAAAGCCTGTAGGGAGTCTGCTTTTATTCTCTATGCCTGCGCTGTCTACTATGAGAGATGGTAGTCATCCATGGCTAATTAACATTGGAACTGTGTCAGGCACGGTGGCTTATGCCTGCAATCCAGGACTTTGGGAGGCTGTGGTGAGAAGATCGCTGGAGCCAGGAGTTCAAGACCAGCCTGGGCAACACAGGGAGACCCCATTTCCACAAAAAATTAAAAACTTAGCCAGAGATGGTGGTGCATGTCTATAGTTCAGCTACTCAGGAGGCCAAGGTGAGAGGATCACCTGAGCCCAGGAGATTGATGACAGTAATTGCATCACTGCATCCCAGAGCCTGGGTGACAGAGCCAGATCCCATCTCACACACACACAAAAGAAATCGTTACACATTTTATCCATGTGGCAAAATATCACATGTAGCCCATAAATAGGTAAAATATTATGTATCAATTTAAAACTTTTTAAAAATGTTAAACTGCAATTAAAATGAAATGCAGTTAAAAATTTGGTTCCTTGGTAAAAACTGTAACCCTGGTACACTGTTGATGGGAATGTAAAATTGTGCAGCTAGGCCAGGTGTGGTGGCTCACACTGGTAATCCCAGCCCTTTGGGAGGCTGAGGCAGGCGGATCATCTGAGGTCGGGAGTTCGAGACCAGCCTGGCCAACATGGTGAAACCCTGTCTCTACTTCAAATACAACAAAGTTAGCCAGGCATGATGGTGGACACCTGTAATCCCAGCTACTCAGAAACTGAGGCACGAGAATTCCTTGAACCTAGGAGGTGGAGGTTGCAATGAGCTGATATCTAACCACTGCCCTCCAGCCTGAGTGACAGAGTGAGACTCCATCTCAAAATAAATAACAAAGAATAAATCCCACATTATTCCAGTTACAGGAGGTCCCTAGAGTTGTCAGATTCACAGAGACAGAAAGTAGAATGGGAGGTGCCAGGAGCTGGGGAGGAGGGTGTGTGTGAGTGTTTCATGGGGACAGAGCTTCTGTTTGGTAAGATGAGAAAGTTCTGGAGATGGGTGGTCTTGATGATTGCATAGCCACGTGAAAGTGTGTAATGCCACTGAACCATACACTTAAACATGATTACAATGGTGAATTTTATGCTATGTGTGTTTTACCACAATTTAAAAAAAAATCGGATTTCTTAGTTG
Source organism: Cacajao melanocephalus (assembly GCA_963573385.1). NCBI lineage: Eukaryota > Metazoa > Chordata > Mammalia > Primates > Pitheciidae > Cacajao > Cacajao melanocephalus. Next base: position 15,376 of record CAUYLG010060867.1, on the reverse strand, counting down.
TACTAACCACATTCAGTAGCCACAGGGGAGAAGTGGCTACTGTGTCGGACAGCCCAGACAGAGAACGTTTCCGTCATCTCACAAAGTTCCATCAGACCGTGCTGCTCATATATGGATGTAGCTTCTGGGGCCACTTCTGTTCCCTGAGTTTGGCCAGTGGGATCCACTGTGCTGACACTCACAGTCTGAGGATTTGGGGTGAAGAACACTCCCCAGCTTGCTTTCTTTTATTTTGGTTTTGTTTTGTTTTTGTTTTGAGACAGAGTCTGGCTCTGTTACCAAGGCTGGAATGCAGTGGCATGATATCAGCTCTCCCTGCAACTTTCATCTCCAGGGTTCAAGTGATTCTCATGCCTCAGCCTCCCGAGTAGCTGGGATTACAGGCGTGCACTACCATATCTGGCTAATTTTTGTATTTTTGGTTGAGACGGGGTTTCACCATGTTGGCCAGGCTGGTCTCAAACTCCTGACGTCAGGTGATCCACCTGCCTCGACCTCCCAAAGTGCCAGGATGACAGGCATGAGCCACCACATCCGGCCACATTTGCATGTTTCAGTAATTCACAGGTCTCCTCCATTAGACCTTGTGCTCCCAAAGGCAGGGTCTACAGCCACCTCTTCCCCTAGAGTGGCTGCAGTGTCTAGCTTAATGCAAGCAAATACCTGTTGAAGCAATCAGTGGTTTGGGGGCAAGTTACTTAACCTCCCTGTGCCTCAGTTTCCCTTTTTGTAAAATATTTTTTAAAAATGAGAAAACAATATATCTACTTCGCATGTGGGGTGCAGCAGCATGCTGGAGTTGGCTTGCTAGAGCCAATGGTGAAATTTCCAGGCCATTTGTGAGCTACTTGTTAAACACAGATATTCATAAAAATTACATAAACCTACAATTAAACAAATTACATTAAAATCAAAGGTTTTAAAATTAAAGGCGTTTAAAAGTTTTAAAATATAATAAATACTCAACTTACCACCTCCTAATATCATAGGATGCTTTCCTGTCATTCATACTGTTGATGTTATTTACTACCTTTGTGTCAATACTAGACACTTTGTATATACTTATAAATACTATTTAGAAGAATGCTACTCTGTATCTCTTGCCAGCTGTGTGTTTAGTAACTTTATGTTGGTAGCCTGAAATCCACCACTGGCAGGAATATTTACACCGTGGAAATTGGCAAATGCTATATAAATCTGGGCCCCTCTGTCCCCCTCCCTCAGGCAGCGGTTAAACATTTACAGGCACACCAATCGTTTGGAGGCTTAAACCAGTGAATAGATGTCTCTGACACATGGCTAATGATGTAGAAGAGCCATTTTCATTGTTATTATTTTGCTTGGCTTTCACTGCCTGATCCAGAACTGCTGCATAGGTGGACAGGAATTAGACAAAGCCACTGACCAGCTGTTTCATTTTTTCTTCCCCTCTCTCTCTCCAGTTTGCCCGACCATCTGTAAGTCACACGGCTGTACCGCAGAAGGCCTCTGTTGCCATAGTGAGTGCTTGGGCAACTGTTCTGAGCCCGGCGACCCCACCAAGTGCGTGGCCTGCCGCAACTACTACCTGGACGGCAGGTGTGTGGACTCCTGCCCGCCCCCGTACTACCAGTTCCAGGACTGGCGCTGCGTGAACTTCAGCTTCTGCCAGGACCTGCACTACAAATGCAAGAATTCGCGGAGGCAGAGCTGCTACCAGTACGTCATTCACAACAACAAGTGCCTCCCCGAGTGTCCCTCTGGGTACACGATGAATTCCAGCAAGTGAGTCCTGCATGTGGGTCTTTGGGGGCAGCCAAGAGAAGAAGGACCATGTGGTTGGTTGTGATGGTACCGCCTGTTAAAACTGTGTGCAGGCTGGGCATGGTGGCTCGTGCCTGTAATCTCAGCACTTTGGGAGGCCGAGGCGGGTGGATCACCTGAGGTCAGGAGTTCAAGGCCAGTCTGACCAACATGGAGAAACCCTGTCTCTACTAAAAAAAATAAAAAATTAGCCAGGCGTGGTGGCACATGCCTGTAATCCCAGCTACTCGGGAGGCTGACGCAAGAGAATCACTTGAAGTCGGGAGGCGGAGGTTGCCGTGAGCTGAGATCACACCATTGCACTGCAGCCTGGGCAAAAAGAGTGAAACTCTGTCTCAAAAAAAGCAAAAACAAAAACAAAAACAAAAAAACTGCGTGCAAACCCATGATTCATTGGCTGAGTGAGGTCTCTTCTTTCAGATGTTACTTTTGCCCTCTGTTTTGGTCCTGGGCTTTTTCTCTAAAGGGCCAGATAGTATATATTTCTGGCATTGTGCACACCATTCTTTTTTTTTTTTTTTTTGTTTGAGATTAATTCTTGCTCTGTCGCCCAAGCTGGAGTGCAGTGGCATGATCCTGGCTCACTGCAACCTCTGTCTCCTGGTTCCAGCAATTTTCCTGACTCAGCCTCTCAAGCAGCTGGGACTACAGGTGCCTGCCATCATGCCTGGCTAATTTTTTTGTATTTTTAATAGAGACAGGGTTTCGCCATTTTGGCCAGGCTAGTCTCGAACTCCTGACCTCAGGTGATCCACCTGCCTTGGCCTCCCAGAATGCTAGAACTACAGGGGTGAGCCACTGCACCCAGCCTGGCATTGTGCATCCCAGTTCTAAGCTTTCTGTGCTTAGCTTCAGAACAAGAAAAAAGCATAAGGTCAGAGTCCTTGGTTTTCCCTAAAGTCCTCCACGTGGCCTGTCCTCACTGAGGTCGCTTCATCATTGTCACATCAAGGATATTGCCAAGGTCTTTCATGTCTTCCCTGACCTGTAGCCTGGTGGTGTGCCAAGATTAACCCAGAACATACTGTCTCCAGGAGGAAGACACTCACTTCTGCATAATTGTCAGGGCTTTGCTGTTCTCTGAAGGACAGTATAATCAAACCATTTCCTGCCTTTTGGGTGAGAAATAACAGGATTTTCTCTCTTCGGCAGTGAGTCAGATTTTCTATGCACATTGCAGACTTTCTGTTCATGTTGTTAGCTTCTTCCATGAGCTATTTTGGGGCCGTAACTGAGTTTCAAAAATCTGTTTCCTGGTTTTCGTATTGAGGCTTTTTGTTTTGTTTTAAACACACACACACGCACACACACACACACACACACCACAAAACAACACAAAAACAAATCGGAAGCAGACACACACCAAGAGGCCTTGAGCTGACCTGCTTACGTAAAATATCTTCCTCTTCAGACTTGAGAATTAGCCAAGCGAGAGTGTTGTGGTGGGAAGTTTTATTTCCCCGGGTGGAGAGTGCGGGAAGGAAAACAAGTTTTCATTTCAGTTCTTATGACTCCTTCTTCTAGTGTTTGCAAAAACTGCGAGTACAATATGCTTTGTTTTGCTCATTTTTGATACAAATCCTACCAACAAAAATCTTTTGGCTTTATTGACCAAAAGTGTCTATAAGTCACCTTTTGCATACCAGTCAGAACTTTTTTTTTTTTTTTTTGGCCAGTGTATTCCCAAGATTGGGAAAATGGCTATATTCTTTTTGATTCATTTCTTTCTTTCTTTTTTTGAGACAGAGTCTTGCTCTGTTGCCCAGGCTGGAGTGCAGTGGCATGATCTCAGCTCACTGCAACCTCCGCCTCCGTGGTTTAAGTGATTCTCCTGCCTCAGCCTCCTGAGTAGCTGGGATTATAGGTGCCCGCCACCACGCCTGGATAATTTTTGTATTTTTAGTAGAGATGAGGTTTCACCATGTTGGTTAGGCTGGTCTCGAACTCCTAACCTTGTGATCCGTCCACCTCAGCCTCCCAGTGTGCTGGGATTACAGGCAGGAGCCACCATGCCTGGCCTCTTTCTTTCTTTTTAAAATCACATTTGAAAATTTTTCAGAACATGGGTTAATATCCCCTGGCAAGATGTTTGTTTAAGACATTGGCCTTATGTAAAAGGTGTTTTTCTCTCACCTTAACTACGGCCTGGGAAATATAGCAACCTCCTTTGATTTTCTCACTGATGGTGCAGTAGATACTAAAACAAAAACCCCTGGAAATTGACAGCATATCTTTGGCATCTGGGACCGTTCCTGAATGGAGAGAATGGTTCGTTGTCACAGTGTTTTATTTCAGAGGTTTAAAAAGAATTAATATTTCTATTTCTGAAGCTTTTATTTATTTATTTGTTTACTTATTTTCGGAGACAGAACCTCACTCTGTCACCCAGGCTGGAGTGCAGTGGTGTGATCTCTGCTCACTGCAACCTCCATCTCCCGGGTTCAAGCAATTCTCCTGACTCAGCCTTCCGAGTAGCTGGGATTACAGGTGCCCACCACCATGCCCAGCTGTTTTGTTTTTGTTTCTTTAAGACGGAGTTTCATTCTTGTTGCCCAGGCTGGAGTACAATGGCACAATCTCTGCTCACTGTAATCTTAGCCTCCCAGGTTCAAGGGATTCTCCTACGTCAGCCTCCCAAGTAGCTGGGATTACAGACGTCTGCCACCACTCCTGGTTAATTCTTTTTCCCTTTTTTTTTTTTTTTTTGTATTTTTAGTAGAGGCGGGATTTCACCATGTTGGACAGGATGGTCTCGAACTCCTGACCTCAAGTGATCCGCCCACCTTGGCCTCCCAAAGTGCTGAGATTACTGGTGTGAGCCACCACACCCAGCCTGAAGCTTTCATTTTTATCTTATGAAAGTCTTTATAGTATTGTAGCACTTTCTAATGTGGTTTGATATCAAATAGGGCCAGATGTTTTCTTCTATTCTGGTGCCTTATCTGGGAAAGAGTTCTTGATGTTTTCAGAGCAGAGTTCTGGGAACTCATGTGGGTTTGTTAAAAGGTCTTGGCCGGGCACAGTGGCTCACACCTGTAATCCCAGCACTTTGGGAGGCCAAAGTGGGCGGATCACCTGAGGTCAGGAGTTTGAGATTAGCCTGGCCACCATGGTGAAATCCCATCTCTACTAAAAATAATTTTAAAAAATACAAAAAAAAAAAAACCAACAAAAAAAAACAGCTGGAATTGGTAGTGCCTGCCTGTAATCCCAGCTACTCAGGAGGCTGAGGCACAAGCAAGGCTGCCTCTTGGGTTGCTTGAACCCAAGAAGCAGAAGTTGCAGTGAGCTATCACACCATTACACGCCAGCCTGGGTGAAAGGAGTGAAATTCCATCTCAAAACAAACAAACAAAGGTCTCACCATCTACTGTCATCCCAAGTACCTGCTAGGATGTGAGAGCACAGTACTGCTTCCTGAGACGAGGGGGTATTTGGGATGAATAAATTTTCAGTGGGTATGGGGCATCCATTGGGAAGGGGAGAATCACCTAAAATCCTTGATTCTTCTTGGCCTCCCCCACTTCTTCCTATTAATCTGAGGTCTCAGATTTGTCTACAACTCCATCTATTTCACCATCATGTCTGATCTAGTCCCCTTGAACAATCTCTTTGCTCCTGCTTCCATTCTACTGACCCTGATTAAAAGTGGCCATCTGGGCCATGTGTGGTGGCTCACACCTGTAATCCCAGCACTTTGAGCAGCCAAGATGGGTGGATCACCTGAAGTCAGGAGTTCAAGACCAGCCTGACCAGTATGGTGAAACCCCATCTCTATTAAAAACACAAAAAATTGCCAGGCGTGCTGGTGCGTGCCTGTAGTCCTAGCTACTTGGGAGACTGAGACAGGAGAATTGCTTGAACCAGGGAGGCAGAGGTTGTAGTGAGCTGAGATCGCGCCACTGCATTCCAGCCTGGGAGACAGAGCAAGACTTCATCTCAAAAAAAAGAACTCATGGTCATTTATAATTTCCCACAAGGAAAGCACATTATCTGCTTTGTTCACTCATGTATACCTGCAGCTGGGAACAGAGATTGGCCAAGGGCCAGACAGTAAATATTTTCAGCTCTCAGAGCCATATGGTCTCTGTTGGAGCTACTCACCTCTGCCTTTGCAGCGTGCAAGCAGAGTGAAACCATATACTAACCATTAAGTGTGGCCATATTCCAATAGGAGATTATTTGCAAAAACAGGTGGCCAACTGGCTTTGGCTCCTAAGCCACTGTTTGCCAAGTCCAGGCTCAGAGCATCACCTGCCACATCATAAGAATAGAGCCAATAAAAGAAGTCAAACATTTGGTCACTATTTTGTTTCTGCCTCAGCTGTTCCACCACTACCTGGGTGTACCGCAACACCCTTCTGACACCATCCTCCCCGAAAGTTAGCATCAGACTCCACAAGTTTAAGGCTCAGCCCTGGGCCGGGCATGGTGGCTCACGCCTGTAATCCCAGCACTTTGGGAGGCCGAGGTGGGTGGATCACGAGGTCAGGAGTTCAAGATCAGCCTGGCCAACATGGTGAAACCCTGTCTCTACTAAAGATATAAAAAATTAACCGGGCGTGGTTGTGGGCACCTGTAATCTCAGCTACTCAGGAGGTTGAGGCAGGAGAATCACTTGAACCCAGGAGGCGGAGGTTGCAGTGAGCAGAGATTGTGCCACTGCACTCCAACCTGGGTGACAGGGCGAGACTGTCTCCAAAAAAAGAAAAAAAGACTCAGCCCTCCATGAGATTGCCCTTACTTCAGACACTGACCAAATCCTGGGGATCCCCCAGCCACCCACACTTCTGACCAACTGGCTCTAAATTGGAGGATTCCCACAAACTCCAGGTTTGATAATTTGTTGGAACAACTCACAGAACTAAAATAAACCTGGCCAGGTGTGGTGCCTCCCAAGTAGCTGAGACTCCAGGGGCGCACCACCACGCACAGCTAATTTTTGTATTTTTAGTAGAGACAGAGTTTCACCATGTTGGCCAGGCTGGTCTTGAACTCCTGACCTTGCGATCTGCCTGCCTCAGCCTCCCAAAGTGCTGGGTTACAGACGTGAGCCACTGTACCCATCCCAGTGTACAGAGTTTTAATTGGAGTCTCATTCCTCAGGCGTGATTGATTGAAATCCTTGGTCATGTGGTTGAACACTGCCATTTCCAGCCCCCTCCCCTCCCTGGAGGTCAGGTGACTAAAAGCCCCAACCCTCCAATCACACAGTTGGTCTTTCTGGTGACTAGCCCCCACCTTAATGTTATCCAGGCCCCCCAACCACAAGTCACCCCCACATTCTGAACACTCCTGACAAAAGCATTCCTATGACTCAGAAAATTCCAAGGGTTTCTGAGGCTCTGTGCCAAGACCCGGGATGAAGACCAGATACATTCTTTATGATACTATAGCCACAAAAATCATTCTAAAGAGTTGAACACACAGGGGTGTGAGAACAACAGCAGCAGCAGCAGTGATGCCACTAATAACAAGTGACCATCGGGCCAGGCACGGTGGCTCATGCCTATAATCCCAGCAGTTTGGGAGGCCAAGGCGAGTGGATCACCTGAGGTCAGAAGTTCGAGACCAGCCTGAACAACATGGCGAAAACCCATCTCTACTAAAAGTACAAAAATTAGCCGGGTGTGTTGGTGCACACTTGTAATCCCAGCTACTTGGGAGGATGAGGCAGGAGAATTGCTTGAACCCGGGAGGTGGAGGTGCAGTGAGCTGAGATCGTGCTACTGCACTCCAGCCTGAGTGACAGAGCAACACTCTATCTTAAAAAAAAAAAAAAGAAAGAAAAGGCTAGATTGTTTTCCTAAGTGGTTAAAACAGTTGGAGCCTGTTACATTTCCACCAGCAATGTATGAGAGTTCGAATTGCTCCACATCCTCAGCAGCACTTGCCATTTATTGTCAATGTTTATTATTATTAGAATTGCTTGAACCCGGGAGGTGGAGGTTGCAGTGAGCTGAGATCCCAACAGAGCAGGACTCCATCTCAAAAAAAAAAAAAAAAAAAAAAAGGATAAAGCAAAGAAATACCATATCAGGCAGAAAGATGCCTGAAATGTCTGAAGGACCTTGAATATCCTGATCCTTCTCTCTCTCTCTCTTTCTCTCTCTCTCTCTCTCTCTCTCTCTCTCTCTCTCTCTCTCTCTCTCTGTCTCTCTCCTCCAACTGTAGCTTGGTGTGCACCCCGTGCCTGGGTCCCTGTCCCAAGGTGTGCCACCTTCTAGAACGCGAGAAAATCATTGACTCAGTGACGTCTGCCCAGGATCTCCGAGGATGCACCGTCATCAATGGGAGTCTGATCATCAACATTCGAGGAGGCAGTGAGTCTCTCTGTGGGGGTGTGGGGGCAGCCTCCTGGGCTCCACGTTCCTGTGAGCCGTGAGCGGGGAGGAAAAGCAGTGCAGACTCGGATGCATGCTCCTAAAGCACTTTTAGGGGGATCATTCTGTGGCTTTCCCATGGATAGAGCCATGCTGGGAGTTTGCCTCAAAACCTGAAATGAACAGCCCAGTCGTGGCCTCACTCACCTTGATATTCCCATTTTCTATGTTAGGAGTTGAGGCATCAGGAATCTGCTTTAAAATCTATTTTCATTTTTAGAAATGGGGTCTTACTCCATTGCCCAGGCTGGAGTGCAGTGGGGCAACCCTAGCTCACTGCAGCCTCAAACTCCTGGGCTCATGCAGTCCTCCTACCTCAGCCTCCCAAGTAGCTGGGAGGACAGGCAGGTGTCACTGGTTAATTTAAAAAACAAATTTTTTTTCCAGAGACAGGGTCTCACTACGTTGCCCAGGCTGGTCTCAAACTCCAGGGCTTAAGCAATCCTCCTGCCTCAGCCTCTTAAGGTGCAGGAATTACAGGCACAAGACACCCCACCTGGCTTTGGAATTGTCATTTTTAACAATTGGGCAATATGCCCCACTGCACATCTGCAGACTATGTTTTCAGAAATAAATCTCAGGGCCAGGTGCAGTGGCTCATGCCTCTAATCCCTTTGGCACTTTGGGAGGCCTAGGTGGATGGGCCACTTGAGGTTAGGAGTTTGAGACCAGCCTGGCTAATATGTTGAAACCCCATCTCTACTAAAAATACAAAAAATTGACCCGGTGTGGTGGCGAGCACCTATAATCCCAATTACGCAGGAGGTTGAGGCTGGTGAATAACTTTAAATCAGGAAGCGGTGGTTGCAGTGAGCCGATATTGTGCCTCTGCACTCCAGCCTGGGCGACAGTGTGAGACTCTGTCTCAAAAAAAAAAAAAAAAAAAAAGCCGATTTGGTGACTCATGCCTATAATCCCAGCACTTTGGGAGGCTGAGGCAGGTGGATCATTTGAGTTCAGGAGTTTGAGAGCAGCCCGGCCAACATGGTGAAACCCTGCCTCTACTAAAAATACAAAAATTAGTCAGGCGTGGTGGCACGTGCCTTTAATCCCAGCTACTCGGGAGGCTGAGGCAGAAGAATCACTTGAACCTGTGAGGTGGAGGTTGCAGCGAGTCGAGATTTTGCCACTGCATTCCAGCCTGGTGACACAGCAAGACTCCGTCTCAAAAAACAAACAAACAAAAATAAAAAATTAGCCAGGCATGGTGGCGCATGCCGGTAATCCCAGCTACTCGGGAGGCTGAGGCGGGAGAATTACTTGAACCTGGGAGGCAGAGGTTGCAGGGAGTCAAGATTGCACCACTGCACTCCAGCCTGGGCCACAGAGCAAGACTATGTCTCAACAATCAATCAATCAATCAATAATAAGCCATCTCAAGCAGACAAGGCATTCCTTTATTTCTTTAGCAAACAATTATTGAATACTGACAGTGAGAAAGGCAAAGTCCCTGCCCTAATGGATTTTTGCACATAAGTAAATTAACAGATAATGTAAGGTCAGGTGAGGGTCTGTGCTGTGAAGGGAAATGCAGCAGGGTCATAGGTGGAATGGAAATGGGCAACTTTTCCCTACAAAGGGCTGTTTTGTGAATATATGCAGCCCTGCAGACCGGGCAATCTCTGTTGTAACCACTCAACTCTGCCATCATAATATGAAAACAGCCATAGACCCACGTCAGCTAGTGGGCATGGCTTTGTTCCAGTGAAACTTTATTTACGAAAAAGGTGGAATTGAGCCAGTGGGCTGTCATTTGTCAACCTCTGAAATAGAGAATATAAGGGGTTGCTTTAGTTTTTGTTTTTGTAGTATTAATCAAGACAGGGTTTCTCCATGTTGGCCAGTCTGGTCTTGAACTCCTGACCTCAAGTGATCCACCTGCCTCGACTTCCCAAGGTGCTGGGATTACAGGTGTGAGTCACTGTGCCCAGCCTGGGGTTGCTATTTTAGAGAAGTCTCTGGTTCGGGGAAGGAGGGTTTGAGATGATGATGATGGAACAAGCCAAGCAGATACATGGTGGAATAATATTCTGAGCGACAGAGACAGCCAGTGCAAAGGTCCTGAGGGGTAAGTATGCTTTGCCCATTTAAGGAATGGTAAGGACTTCAGATTGTATTCTAAGCATGATGAGTTTTAAGCTGGGTATGTTCAATCATTTGCAGCCTGAGGGTTATCTTCTCACCATGGAGAATCATGAAAAGATTGAAATATTTTCTGTAGAAACCCACTGCATATTCTCTCCTTTCCTTAGACAATCTGGCAGTTGAATTAGAAGCCAACCTTGGCCTCATTGAAGAAATTTCAGGGTATCTAAAAATCCGCCGATCCTATGCTCTGGTATCACTTGCCTTCTTTCGGAAGTTGCGTCTGATTCGAGGAGAGACCTTGGAAGCCGGGTACGTGGGCCTGATTGTGTGTATGGCCTGAGCGCTAACTAGGAAGTTTGTGCATTAGAAAAACTTGAGGATGCTTTTGGCCAGGCACAGTGGCTTATGCCTGTAATCCTAGTACTTTGGGAGGCTGATGTGGGCAGATCACTTGAGGCCAGGAGTTTGAGACCAGCCTGGCCAACATGGTGAAACCCTGTCCCTACTAAAGATAAAAAAATTAGCCGGGCGTGGTGGCGAACGCCTGTAATCCCAGCTACTTGGGAGGCTGAGGCAGGAGAATCGCTTGAACCCAGGAGGCAGAGGTTGCAGTGAGCCGAGGTTGCCCCACCGCACTCCAGCCTGGGCGACAGAGTAAGACTCTGTCTCAAAAAAAAAAAAAAGGGAAAAGAAAAACTTAAGAATTAAAAACAAACAAACAAACAGAAGTCTATCCAGCAAAACCTCAGCAGAAAAAAGCTTGGAATGTGCCTAAAGGCCCATCCAGCCAAAATTTGTAAAAGCTGTTTCATGGTCATTCTTGAGAAAAGTGGGAGTAGCCCCCTTGGTACCCACCCTCCAAGAGCGCAGGCTGTAATTTTTGCTAAGTAGGTCATCGGGCTATCTGGGCTACATTGTGAGTAGTTTAACATGCATAAAATGGAGCTTCAGTCCTAGTTCCAATTGTCCATCCTGATTTCCGGGATGGACTCCATCTTAGTATGTTCCAATACATTCCGACCTTCTCCTTGAGGTCCTAGAAAACCTGTTTTAGTTAGAATCAGTCTGGAGCTGTGTGAAGCACAGCTCGTCTGAAACAGCAGAAATTCAGATGAGCTGTGCTTCACACAGATCAAGATTGACTCACAGGCAGGAGGTCTGTGGAAAACCCAGGTTCTTTCCATCTTTGTGCTCCTCATGGTCACAAGATGGCTGCCTCAGCCCCAGCCTCACATCTGTAGAACGGACAGCAAATGGGGAAAGGAACAAAAGGACATGCTAATCAATGTGAGCTGACGAGTGATTCGAGAAGGTGCCCTAAACAATAGAGTTTAGACTATATTGTCTGCACTCTAGCCAGGGAGACAGAGTGAGATTCTGTCTCAAAACAAAAATTAAAAAAAAAGACCAACCCTTCAATGGCTCCTTTCTGGTTATTGAGGATTGGTCATGTGGTCTTGGTCTTGGTCTGGCATGCAGTACACTAGAGGGTCTGGTCCATTGCAACTCCAGCTATTTCTTGTCACCTATGGGCCAAAATAGGCTACTTTGCTCTTCCCTGAGCTCAGCTTAGGTGCCTCTGTGTCATCCATATTTCCCCTATTTGCAGAAATAGGTTTCTGCAAAACCTGTTTCTCAGTCCATCACAGACTCACCACCCCCCTTCACGACTGAGTGGAGCCTCTTTCCTGGCCATGAAAACTTCCTCAACTTCCCCTGTTATCCCCATTCGACAAATGTGTATTGAGTATGTGCCAAGCAAGTGGGTAGGATTAGAGATGTAGCACTGAACAAGATCAACTCCAGGCATAGCCACACCCTCCTGGAGTTGTAGAAGACCAGCCGTGGAATGACTGGATGTGTGTTATTTCCATAGGAACTACTCCTTCTATGCCTTGGACAACCAGAACCTAAGGCAGCTCTGGGACTGGAGCAAACACAACCTCACCATCATTCAGGGGAAACTCTTCTTCCACTATAACCCCAAACTCTGCTTGTCAGAAATCCACAAGATGGAAGAAATTTCAGGAACCAAGGGGCGCCAGGAGAGGAATGACATTGCCTTAAAGACCAATGGGGACCAAGCATCCTGTAAGTTGGTGGTCTCCAACATTTTTGGCACCAGTGACCTGTTTAGTGGAAGGCAATTTTTCCACAGACTGGGAATGGGGGTGGGGGCGGGGATGGTTTCTGCATGATTCAAGTGCATGACATTTATTGTGCACTTTATTCCTATTATTATTATTATTATTATTATTATTATTTTGAGATGGAGTCTCTCTCTGTCTCCCAGGCTGGAGTGTAGTGTAGCAGTCTCGGCTCACTACAACCTCCGCCTTCCGGGTTCAAGTAATTCTCCTGCCTCAGCCTCCTGAGGAGCTGGGATTACAGGTGCACACCACCACGCCCAGCTAATTTTTTTATGTTTTTAATAGAGACAGGGTTTCATCATGTTGGTCAGCCTGGTCAAACTCCTGACCTCGTGATCCACCCACCTCGGCCTCCCAAAGAGCTGGGATTACAGGCGTGAGCCACCGCACCCGGCCAATAACACCTTCTTATATGTGTATCAGACCAAAGCTGAAGAGTTCAAAGTTGAGTAAAATACCCATCAGTTTGCATCTCCTGGGAAGTAACTGCCAAGTTGAAGTTAGAAATGCAGAAAATATATTGAGGGTGATAAGCATTAAATATGAAAGAGAGGAAGACTTTTTTTTTTTTTTTTTTTTTGAGACAGAGTCTTGCTCTGTCACCCAGACTGGAGTGCAGTGCCATGATCTTGGCTCACTGCAACCTCCTACTCCTGGGTTCAAGTAATTGTCTCACCTCAGCCTCCAGAGTAGCTGGGATTACAGGCACATGCCACCATGCCCAGCTAATTTTTTTGTATTTTTAGTAGAGACAGGGTTTTGCCATGTTGGCCAGGCTGGTCTCGAATGCCTGACCTCAGGTGATCCGCCCACCTCAGTCTCCCAAAGTGCTGGGATTACTGGCGTGAACCACCACGCCCAGCCAGGAAGAGCCTTTTGACAACAGCATGGGTCTGACCTCTGTGAACAGAGAGAGGGAAGGAAGGAGGATAGGGCTGGGAGAACCTCAGACAGTGGTGCAACCCTGAGTCTTGGACAAACCCAGAAAGAGCTCAAGACCGTGGTTGTCTGCAGAGTTCTGCATTGCAAACGGACGGCCAGGCATCCTCTAAGCTCAGTCATAGGTGGGGGCTGCCCAGGGAGTCAGGTCTTGGCTGGGATGCTATAGCGGGTCCTGCAGTTTCTGCAGCTGCAGGCTGCCTGCTGACTACACGCCCCAGTAGATTCTGAGCAGTGAGCTGCCAGGGACTTCTGTGACACCTTCATGAGGAGTTAGTTCCTTATGTCAAAATGTAGTGCAAAGGCCGGATGGAGTGGCTTATGCCTGTAATCCCAGCACTTTGGGAGGCAGAGACGGGCAGATCACTTGAGGTCAGGAGTTCGAGACCAGCCTGGCCAACATGGTGAATGAAACCCCATCTCTACTTAAAAAAAACACAAAACCTAGCTGGGCATAGTGGTGGGCACCTGTAATCCCAGCTACTTGAGAGGCTGAGGCAGGAGAATTTCTTAAACCCAGGATGCGAAGGTTGTAGTGAGCAGAGATCATGCCACTGCACTCCAGCCCTGGCAATAGAACAAGACTCTGTCTCCAAAAAAAAAAAAAAAAAAAAAAAATTGTAGTGCAAAGAGAGAGAACGAGGCTGGGGTGAGGTTTAGGAGTGGGTTTGCCTTCTAGGCAGAGAGAATTACTTAGATGCGTCTCTCCAACGTGTTATGATCTGCAGGCTCTCTAAACTCACTTGGCATGGGTTTATTTGCACTGGAGTTGCATCTCCTTCCATCTCAGTCTTACAAGAAAATGTGCAAGGCAACATTCAGTTCGAGACCAGCTTGGCCAACATGGCAAAACCCTGTCTCTACTAAAAATACAAAAAAAAATTAGCTGGGCACAGTGGTATGTGCCTGTAATCCCAGCTACTCTGGAGGCTCAAGTGAGAGAGAATTACTTGAACCCAGGAGGAGGTTGCAGTGAGCCAAGATTGTGCCACTGCACTCCAGCATGGGTGGCAGAGCAAGACTCTGTCTCAAAAAAACAAAAACAAAAACAAAAAAAATCACCCTTGAAAATCCCTTCTCCCAGTGACTATTGGCCAGACGTCCTTCTTGCGTGGCCACAGATTGCTCTTATTCAATTGAGTATCTGGCCAAGTAATTGGCTTACGCGAACGGTCAAGTTGCAAAACTGGTTCTTGCATTTGAATCTCTCCGGATTCACACTTAGCAAGGCACATGGGAAGGAGACCCGTAAGGGAATAGCAGACTGACCTCTCCCTTCTCACAGACCCTCCAGGAAGTGTGAGGTCACATCCTTTGGTCTGAAATGATACTGAAATAGCTCGCTTTTACCTTTTGTTTTAAATTTTCCAGGTGAAAATGAATTAATTAAATTTTCTTCCATTCGGACAAGTTCTGACAAGATCTTGCTGAAATGGGAGCCGTACTGGCCCCCTGACTTCCGAGACCTCTTGGGGTTCATGCTGTTCTACAAAGAAGCGTAAGTAGAAGAGTTAGACCCTGTGGAGGCGAGGGCCAGCTAGCTCTGTGCTTGCTACGTTTGTGCTCAAATCTGTCCCTCTCAGGTTCCTCTCTATCTCCCTCCTCCTCCTGGAATGAATACCTTAGGTTCCTTTTTACAATCTCACCAGTAGATGGTACGCAAAGTCAATGGCGTCTGCTTTTATCAAATGCCTAAAACGGAAGTAGACAGCTTTCCTGTAGAAACCCAGACAATATTCCTAGGGCACTATTCCATTGTGCCTTTCCTGTATATGTCTCATCAGACATCCTTAGTAGCCAGGAGCTCAGCCTACTGAGTGGATGTTATCAAATGTATTGCTTATCTATTTTTCTTTCTTTCTTTCTCTTTCTTTTTTGAAAGAAAGAAAAAGAGAGGAAAGAAAGTGAGAGTGAAAGAAAGAAAAAAAAGAATGTAAAAGAGAAAGAAAGAGGAAGAGAAAGAGGGAGAGAGAACGGGATTCTTGTTCTATTGCCCAGGCTAGAATGCAGTCT